>BDUI01012311.1:7092-17285 GCA_002335545.1 Apodemus speciosus
ACTCTTTTCAAAAGAAGCATATCAGGATAAACTAAGGATTCCATTAATATTTTGCACATGGAATTTCTAGTAATAACCTAAGCACTGGAAAATTTTTTGGCTAAGTGCTTGTGAACCTCATGAAGTAACTTCTAGAGGTTCCCCCATATACAGGTGCATTAGAGAAATGTAGGCTGAGAAGATAACAACTTGCCCAAAGTCACAAGTCCACTAGGTGGTAGAACCAAATTTCCCAGTCCAGAGACATCTACTGTGACCAAATTGTTCATTATTGCACTCTGTTTAGATTTGGAAAAGCTTAAACTTAGTATCACCCAATAAGTAATTCTGAATCTGATACTTGCTCTCTAATGATAACACCTACACCACATTCTGTCTTTAGCATCTCTGTAAGGGATATAATGAAAATGCATATTGAATCCCAGAAATTAATTTGATCATCACCCTCCAACTCTACCACAATTTTCAGTTATAGGTTGTACTTGCCACATTATATTTTGATGAATTTATACAGCTAACATTTCCATGAAGGAACATTTTATTCAAATGAAACTTTATGTGGAGATTCTGGCCCATTCTAACACTACCATATTCCATCATCAAGGAAATATGTTCCATTATTTCTAATATTGAAAATTGAATATTCTCTTTTGCCTGCTCTGCCTACTCCTTCCCTCTTGTAGAGTTGCCTTCTCCAGCCTCACTATGAGGGCTTTTCCCTTGTATTATTCTTTCATGTTTTATCAAGTTTTGTAATCTCCTGGAGGACTTTTCTTTTCTGAAAAGAAACAGAGGGGGAGTGAGTATGGAGGAGAGGGAGTGTTGTGAGAATTGTAAATAATGTGGAGAGGGAAAACTTGTCAGGTTGTATTGAATGAGAGGAGAATCTATTTTCAATATAAAATAACACACATGAATATTCTCAAGTTTTGTGAAGTTTATCAATTCTCAACACAATTCTACTATACCCTACATGGGTTCCATTAACCTAATCTACTAAAATAAGGTATAAATACAGAAGAATATCTTTTATTCATAAATGAACACAAAAGGAGATATATCAATTAAGATTATATAGATTCAATACAAAGAGAGGGCTTAAAAGCCAGGACACAAATGATTATAATGATGACACTTTAAGATATATGTGGAGTGAACTCAGAAAGGTCAACACACCGAAGGGCCCAAGTGAGTCCTCAGTCTCACTTGAAAGGGAGAAGAAAGCAATCACAAGTGGGGAGGGAGTAAGGAACCTGGAAGGAAAAGTAGATGGGGTGGGGGAGAGAGGAACCTGATTGGGTAGTGCGTGAGAGAAAAGGACTGAAGCCCTTAAGGCCAGTAGGAATAATGAAAACAGGCAACCTCAGGAGATAGGAGGTTGGAGGGACCCTCCAGAATGCACCAGAGACCTGGGATGTGAGAGACTCTCAGGACTCAAAGGGAGGGACCTTAAATGAAATGCCTGAGAGTAGGGAGAGGGAACATATAGAGCCTATCTCCAGCAGGAAGACAGGGCATCAAATGAGGGAGAGGGTGGGCATCTCACAGTCACATAATTGTTCAATTACCCATAATTTTTCCTGTCTGAAAGAATTACAGGGATGGAAATGGAGAGGACCCCGAGGTCTTATCATGATCACACTCCAGAAGACCCAACAAGCAGTTGAATGAGTCAAATGCAGATATTTTCACCCAACCAATGGATAGAATCACCTGACCCCTGTTGTTGAATTAGGGAAAGACCAAAAGAAGCTGAGAAGGGTGACCCTGTAGGAGGACCAACAGTCTCAATTAACCTGGACCCTGGATTTCTCTCAAACACTGGATCACCAAACAGGCAGCATACACCTGCTGATATAAGCCCCCCAACACATATAATACAGCAGATGGCTGCTGGGTCTGGGTTCAGTCAGAGAAGCTGCACCTAACCCTCAAGAAACTGGTGATCCCAGGGAGTTTAGAGGTCTGATTGGGTGGGTGGGGTTGTGGGGGGATGGGGGAATCCTCATGGAGACAGGGGGTGGGGAGGAGGTATGGGATGTGGAACAGTGGGAGGGTGTTGAATAAAATATCCAGTGTAAAAAAAAATATTCCAGGGACTAAACCATCAACCAAAGAGTACACATGGAAGGACCCATGGTTCCGCCTACTTATTTAGCAGAGCTACATAATTACATATTTAGCAGCCTTGTAGGATATCGATGAGAGGAGAGTCCCTTTGTTCTGAGAAGGTTTGATGCCCCAGTATAGGGGAATGTCAGGACAGTGAGGCAGGAGTGGGTGGGTTAGTGAGCAGGGGGAGAGGAAGTGGATAGGATGGTTTTGGAGGAGAAACCAGGAAAGGGGATAATATTTGAAATGTAAATAAAGAAAATATTAAATAAATAAATAACAAAAATAGATATTTGTGGGAGACTTCTAGTTGATGCCTGTACCTGCAGCATACAGGAACAGCATGCACTGCACCTCACCMAACAGTCTTGCCTGCTTCCCAAGAGTCCAGATCTAACCTGACACACAGTCTGCACCTGTACTAGTGTAAGTCATGTAGCAGCTTTCTAGGCACCCCACTTGCTAGTTCTGCCTGCATCCCAAGAGGCCAGCTCTAACCCAAAACACAGGAGGCCTGCTAATACCTGAGACACACAGCTCTACCTGCCTCCCTGAAGGCTAGGGCTAACATAGGACATTCATGGCAACCAACACTAGAGACAATTAGATGGAGAAAGGCAAGCCCAAAAATGTAATACAAAGAAGGCCACACAGTATGGCACTATCAAAACCCAGCTCACATACTACAGCAAGACCTAGATATCCTAACACACCAGAAGAGCAATATTGTGGGCTTAATGCCCATCTCATGAAGATGATAGAAGCCCTTATAGAGGATATAAGTTATTCCCTTAATCAAATAAAGGAAAACACAATCAAACAGGTAGAAAAAATTAAGGAGGAAAATATAATCAAACAGACAAAGGAAATTAATTAAACAATCCAAGACCTAAAAGGAAAAATAGAAGTAATAAAGAAAACACAAATTGATGTAACCATGGAGATGGAAATACTAGGAAAGAGAACAGAAACAGGAACTACAGATGCAAGTATCATGAACAGAATACAAGAAGTTGAAAAGAGAATCTCAGGGATAGAAGACAGCATAGAAGAAATGGATACAATGATCAAAGAAATTGCCAAATGTAAAAAGTTCCTAAATCAAACCTCCAGGATATATGGGACACTATGAAAAGAACAAAGATAAGAATAATAGGAATAGAAGAGGGTGAAGATTCCCAGTTCAAAGGGCCAGAAAACATCTTCAACAAAATTATGCAAGAAAACTTCCCTAATCGAAAGAAAAGTATGGCCATATACATAGAAGAAGCTTTAAGAACAACAAATAGATTGGACTAGAAAAGAAAATTTTCCTGCCATATAATAATCAAGACACTAAATATACAAAAGAAGGAAAGAATATTAAAAATTGCAAGGAAAAGGGGCCAAGTAACACATAAAGCAGACCTATCAGAATTACAACAGATTTCTCCACAGAGACCCAAAAATCCAGAATATCCTGGACAGAGGTCATACAGATATCTTGCAGACTCTAAGAGACCACAAATGCTAGCCCAGAGTCCTATACCAAGGAAAACTCTGAATCGCCATAGATGGAAAAACCAAGACTGCAAAAAAGATTTTTAATAACCCTAAATTCTTCTCATCAGAGGAATCTCAATGTCTAAGAAACACCTAAAGGGATCTTTAGCTCTAGACTCATATGTAGCAGATGATGAGCTTGTCCAACATCAATGGGAGGGGAAGCCGTTGGCCTCAGGAAGGTTTGATACCCCAGAGTAGGGAGATGCTGGAGCACTGAGGTGGGAGAGTATGAGTCGGTGGGGGAGGACTTTCATACAGGCAAAAGGGTGAGGGAGGGAAGATGTGGAATGGCAATGGAGATGGAGGGGTAAACAGGAAGTGGGATATCATTTAAGATGTAAATGAATGGAATGATTAATAGTAAAAAAGAAAAAAATTAAAGCACTTAAAGAAATGCCCAACATCCTTAGTTGTCAGAGAAATGCAAATCAAAATGACCCCAAAATTCTACTTTATACAAATTAGAGTGTCTAATATCAAATACTCAAGAGAGAGCACAAGGTGGCAAGGACGTGGAGAAAGGGAAACACTCAGACAATTGCTGGTGGGATGGCAAACTTGTACAACCACTCTGGAAATCAATCTTCTGGTTTCGTAAAAAAATTGGAAATAGTTCTACCTAAAGGCCCAGCTATACTGTAACTGGGCATATACCCCCAAAATGCTCCACTATATGACAAGGTCACATATTCATCTATATTCACAGAACTTTTATTCCTAATAGCAAGAAACTGGAAACAACCCAGATGTCCCTCAACTGAAGAATGAATACAGAAAATGTGATACATTTACACAATTGAATACTACTCAGCTATTAAAAGAAAATGATACAAGAATATAAATATTGTGGATTCCTAGGAAACTGTTCACATTCTAAGTTTGGAGTAGTATTTAATGACATGAGCCTTTCAGGATGCCATGTTCCTAATTTTTTGAAAGCTAATGAAAGGTACATGAATGATAATTGATATTTTCAAATGTGTTGATATTGGTAGCTAAGATTTAAATTAGGGATAAAGAAAGTAATGATAAGTCAATACTGCCCTGTCATGAGAGGAAACCTCAGAGTCCATTTGAGTTCCTCATATTTTATGCCTCCAAAATTCACAATTCCATCTAAGAGGCAGGATCCAGTCAAGAGATAAAACTGGAACTCCTCTTCAATATTTCTTGCATTAGGACTACAACCTTAACACACCCTACTGTAATATTTTACTGCAGAAACATGCTGGCTTTATAAATTTGAAATTTAGATATGTATTGAGATATTTTAAAGCATTCTTTTAGTTTACACTGACATGATTTATAAAATGTGTCCTTGTACAATAACTATCCATTCATTTTCAGAATATGCATGCATTGCTAATTGCTAATGAGTTGCAGGATGCTAAGCTTTGTGAAATATGGGTAGATGTGTGTTTTTCTTGTCCTTTTATATTCATCTAGTTACAAAATAGACCCTAATTGCATTACTGTGAACAAGCTAATAAGATATGGTAATGGGCTTTCATAAATAATAAACATATTCAATTAAAAATTGTACCAAATCGATTTTTATGATGAAATAGCATAATTATTTTACCAAATGTCAATGCTCTTTCACTAGAACAAATTACCATGGGGGTTATAATTCATTGACCATTAAATAGCAATCAATGCAGAAATGTATAATAGTGTCTATAAAACACATTTTACTAGGTACCGATATGTTGCAAAGACTGTTGACTCAGAACAATAAAAATTTAAAAACAAATTCAACAATGGATATACTAAGTTTTCTATSTATTTAAATACTAATTATTAGTGTATAGTTTTATTTTCAATTTAACTATTTATAACCGTTTATTGATTAAAAGAAAAGCATATCCTTATTATACAATGCTATTAATGATCCCGAAGTTAATATAGGCGTTTGCAAATATTAAAATGGGGAGGGTTTTCATAGTGATTAGAAGATACAACATTTTACAGAAGAAAGACTATAACTGAGAAACTAGAAGTGAGAAGCCATTGACCTGGCCACAAACCTTCATAAAAAATTTAAAATATAAAATATTTTAAGAAGAATGGCAGCTTCTCTGAGAGGACAAACATTTAAGGGAAACAGTAAAGGTTGCCCTCTGCAGTCATCTATATCACTGACTGAAGCAGATAATGAATACAGTAGAAACATATATAGGTGCAGCAAAAATTTAGCTGGCCATCCTGAAAATATTTAGTGCAGAAATTGTTGTGACTCTTTGGAAAAGGATGATAAGTTATCTTCTCCAATATTGAGTGGAGAGAAAATTAACACAATGGAAACTGCATATGGGAAATAAAGTCCACAAGGAAAAACAAAACCAATTATAGGAATAGGAACTTTCCAGTAACTGAAAATCTTTTCTACCCTGGGCATAGACGAAGGCTTTCCATACAATCTAGCCATTCCAAGTAAAAAACTAGAACACTAACAATAAATTCCTCGTATAGAGTAAAGAATATGTCTTACCTGAAAATAAAACAGTTTTGACCAAATGTTTACAGAAACTGATCATGTTAAAAACAACAACAACAACAACAACAACAACAACAAAAATACCAGGAGCCCCCATGTAATGGCTGAAACAGGAATTTTGTTTTTATTGATGTTAATAAAACTTGCATATGTTTATTAATTAAAAAAATCATATATTTAAAAAGTAATTTTCACCAAGTAAATTTTAATGCATACCAAATGATAATGATTAATATAACTTCATATTTTGATTTAAAATATACAGATGATTGCTTGGGGAGGAAAAATCAGTTTTCTTTGGAAATCTGGCTCCTAAGATGTGACTATCCATTTTCTACTAGGTGGACATTCAGTTACATAGATGCAAACTCAGTAAGTTGGAGACAATTAAGAGCACATGGGTGTAGGGTGAAAGTTTTATGGAACAGAAATGGGTGTGTTTGATTCAATTGTGTTATATACATGTATTAAATTCTCAAAAAATAAATATGTATCTTCATTGATTATTTTATTTAGTCCCCACATATAAGCATAATATTTTTGTGGACTGTGTTAAGGTTATCCTTCTCTTCTTCAAATATTGATTTCTCTTCCTTCATATTCTTTTCTATCTGGATAGGACATTGTAATGCTTATATCAAGAATCTCTTAAGTTTATGTTAACAATTCCTACCATTAATTCTTGCCTTGTCAATAAAAGTTGATCACCTGGGGCTGGAGAGATGGTTCAGCAGTTAAGAGCAGTGACTGTTCTTCCAGAGGTCATGAGTTCAATTCCCAGCAACCACATGGTGGCTCACAACCATCTATAACAGTATCTTATGCCCTCTTCTGGTGTGTCTGAAGAGAGCAACAGTTTATTTGCACAAAAAAAAAAAAAAGAATCAACAACAACAAAGAAAAGTTGATCACCCAGTGGCTTGGCAGAACAGAGAATAGGGTGGGACAACTGCAAGCCAAGAGAAATAAAGAGGGCTTGAAAGAGGGAACCAGACAGAAGATTCTAGAAAAAACATCAGAATAGAGTTGACTCAAGAATGGACAAAACAAACAAACAAACAAATAAATAAACAAATAAAAAAAACAAGCAAGATAAATATGCTGTCTGGGAGAAAGCCTGATTATGTTGGAGGTTTATAATAGAATTCAATGTTTGGCTCAAGACAGTTTTAATAAATCTTAATCTCCTTGTGTAGTTATTGGGAAAATAGCTGGATAAGAAATGATAGCTTTCTGTTCAGGAACTTTTCCCCTGTGTCCATGTGTTCAAGGATCTTCCCCACTTTCTCCTCCATAAGTTTCAGTGTATCTGATTTTTCCCTGGAGGTCTTTGATCCACTTGGACTTGAGCTTTGTATGAGCATAAAACAATGGTTTGATTTGCATTTTTATTTTTCTTTTTTTTTTGAAAATCTTTTTATTAGATGTTTCCTTTATTTACATTTCAAATGGTATCCTCTTTCCTCATTACCTCTCCAAAAAAACCCTATCCCATCCCCTCATCACCCTGCTCACCCCCCACAATTTCCTGACTTAAATTTTTCTGTGTGCTGATTACCAGTTGAACCACCATCATTTGTTAAAAATGCTGTCTTTTTCCCACTGGATGGTTTTTGATACTTTGTCAAATATCAAGTGACCATATGTGTGTGGATTTGGTTCTGGGTCTTCAATTCTATTCCATCGATCTTTCTGTCTGTCTTTCTACCAATACCATACAGTTTTTATCACTATTGCTCTGTAATATAGCTTGGTTGGCACCTCATAAAATTGCAAAGCTTCTATAAGGCAAAGGACACTGTCAATAAGACAGAACAGCAATCAACAGATTGGGAAAAGAAGTTTACCAATCCTACATCTGATAGAGGCCTAATATCCAGTATATACAAAGAATTCAGGAAGTTMGACTCCAGTGAACCAAATCAACCTACTAAAAAATGGAGTACAGAGCTAAACAAGGAATTTTAAAAATGGAGGAAGATCAAATAGCTAAGAAACACGTAAAGAAATGTTCAACATCCTTAGTCATCAGGGAAATGAAATTCAAAACAGCCCTGAGATTCCACCTCACAACAGTCAGAATGACTAAGATCAAAAATTCAGGTGACAGTAAATGCTGGCTAGTATGTGGAGAAAGAGGAATACTTCTCTGTTGGTGGGACTGCAAGCTGGTACAACTACTCTGGAAATCAGTCTGGTGGTTCCTCAGATAATTGGGCATACTGCTACCTGAGGAACCAGCTGTATCACTCCTGGACATATATGGAAAAGATACTCCAACATGTAATAAGGATACATGCTCCACTATATTCATAGCAGTCTTATTTACAATAACCAGAAGCTGAAAAGAACCCAGATGTCCCTCAACAGTGAAATGGATAGAGAAGATGTAGTATGTTTACACAACGGAATACTACTCAGCTATTAAAAACAATGACTTACTGAAATTCTTAGGCAAATGGATTGAACTAGAAAATACCTGAGTGAGGTAACCCAATCACAAAAGAACACACATGGCATGCACCCACTGGTAAGTGGATAATAGCCCAAAAGTTCAGAATACCCAAGATACAATTCACAGACCACATGAAGCTCAAGAAGAAGGAAGACCAAAGTGTGGATGATTCAGTTCATCTTAGAAGTGGGAACAAAATTCTCACAGGAGAAAATAGAGACAAATTGTGGAGCAGAGACTGAAGAAAGGGCACTCAGAGATTGCCCCACTTGGGATAGACACTAAACCCAAACACTATTTTGGGTGCCATGAGGTGCTTGCTGAGAGGAGCCTGAAATAGCTATCTTCTGAGAGGCTCTTTCAGAGCCTGACAAATACAGATGTGGATGCTTGCAGGCAACTATTAGAGTGAGCACAGGTCCCCAATGGAGGAGCTAGAGAAAAGACTGAAAGAGTTGAAGGGGCTTGCAACTCTATAGGATGAAGCAACCATATCAACCATATCAACCAACCAGATGTCCTAGACCTCCCAATGTAAACCTACAACCAATGAGTACAAATGAAGGGAGCCATGGCTCCAGCAGCATGTGTAGCAGAGGACTGCCTTCTCAGGCATCAATGGGAAGAGAGGCCTGTGAAGGCCTGATGACCCAGTTTAGGGAAATGCAGGTAGATCTGTAGTATGGGGAGTGGAATGCTGATCCAAGTTTGCAGGCAGGGTGTTGACTAGAAGGAAGATGGAACTCTGAAAAGACAGGGCAGAGGACATGGCTGCTGGCCTTGCTGGGGTCTCAGCAGGCAGAAAATTTGAATATGCTTTTCTCATGTGGTTGTTCCAGGTGGCAGCAGGCATTCTGGGAATCAGGCTGGCCTTTGGCCCTGGATGTGGAGTGCAAATATCAGATTTCAAAAAATTATTTTAAAGGTATAACTATTAGCCTATGACTTCAGTGACTATATTAGGTTGAATCCTTCAGAGGTCTTTATGGACAGTTTTTCATCATTTTATATTTCAGATCCAAAATTACTCTACCTTAGTATTTAGTTTTTGTTTTCTCTTTCCCCTTGGGAAAAGTGAAAAAAATACATGGATGTATATGTACTCTGAAAAGCCACTCTTATGATCTCTAATCATTTGTAACATTTTACTTTTTAGTAAGTATTTGCAACATGAATATTGATGAAGACTTCAGAGAATTTATGCTTCAGCTTTGTTCCCTGTTGCTATGATAAAAAGTAACTTAAGAGAGAAAGTATTTATTATAGCTAATTCGATTTTGAAGTTCATTATAAGAGGGAAGTCACAGGTTTAGGTATTTCAGTAACTGCTATCATTACATTCATAGTCAAGAGTAATGGGAATGAGTTAATGAATGCTTTCTGACTTTACTGTCTCCATTAGGGCAATCCAGGATCCCTTTTCCAGGGAATGGTGCTACCCCCCAAATGAATGAATATTTTTACCTCATTTAGAGTAATGATGATAATCTTCACAGACCACCTGGTTTAAATATTCTTTCAATGACTCTCTCTTCATGATACTCTATATTATATCAAGTTGAACATTATAAGTAATCATCATAC
>BDUI01012313.1:42653-54077 GCA_002335545.1 Apodemus speciosus
CACACACACACATGCATGCGCGTGCACACACACAGCACACTTGTATCCTTTCTCCTGAAAGTATTTCTCTTTCTCTTGCCCAGTTTAAACAGAAAAGCTCCAGTCCTTTGTCTGTAGCAGGACTGGAGAAGATGCTGAGATGTCACAATGGCCCCCATAGATGTGTTTGGAATCAGGGCTGGATGTTTTCTACATTTTTGGCCTCTTAGTCAAGAAATTCAAATAACCCTTTACCGCCACCCCAACCCCCCCCCAGGTTTGCAAAACTGTCAAGGAAACTTTATTTTAAGCAAACCAATACAAAAAGATCAGAATTCACCGCCTACAACAGTAAGAGTAGTTAAGGGCCCCAGTTTATAAGCTAGAGCATCTTTTGATGAGATCTAACAGAAAGGGAGGCAATTCGGGTGGTTCTCCCTTAGAAAAGATTTGTTTTAAATCATGAGTATGTATGTGTGGGTACACGTGTGGTTATGTGCATGCTTGAGTGCACACCTGCAGAGGTGTGGAACCCAGTTTGTGGGTATCAGCAATCGAGCTTGGGTCCTTTGCAAGAGTAATAAGAACTCTTATCTCCTGAGCCACCTCTCCAGTCCCTGGTGATTCTCTGTTTTGATGGATAAATTAGCTCACATCGTCATCTTTCCTCTGGGAAAATGCATGAGATTTTAATCACATACATGATTATGCATGGGCATAAGATGGGGGAAAAAAGGGAGTTCTCCCTAAAAGTTCACTATGAGCACAATTTGTCTTACTGTGCTTTGGTCATGCTAAAGGTCATGGAAAGAATGACCTTTACATTCTTGTACTTGGGATGTATGGTAGTATATTTGAATAACTTGAGTTGTCCCATTGTTTAGAGAGGTTCTCTCTCTCTCTCTCTCTCTCTCTCTCTCTCTCTCTCTCTCTCTGCATGTGTGTGTGTTTTAGATCATGTAGGTGTCTGTGTGTGTCGGGGGCAGGGTTTTCCAAATTTGCTGGGTGCTTAGAGACATGTGTCGGCACATACAATCCATGCAGGCTAAGAATCTGGGCTGCCAAGTGCATTGCTAGAAGAATAACAACCCAAACCAAGTAACCCCAAGTCACTAAGCTTTTCCCTGCGCTTGTCTGCATTACTTGGCTTCGAGGTAGCAAATTGCAAACAGCTGCCAGTTCTGCACCCGAGGTTCTCTCTGTGGGGGAGGAACTTAATTTTTCCTAAGCTTATTTAAAAATTATTTTATGGCCATAGAGGTAAATAGGTTCGGTGTCTAAAAATACCAGTCAGGTACTTAGAAGCACGAGGCAGAAGCTGGAAATTGCTCCACCTCACAACCAGAGACCCCTCCTGTTCACGATACGGGCTGCAAGAGATGCAGACACTTTATAGATGTGGTCAGGGCAGGAGGGTAAAAACCCCCTACTCTCGGCAGAAAGCATGGAGAGCAGCAGGGAGCAAGGCTTTCCCCAAGCATCTTACCCACTTTCGTCTCAATTAATTATCCCATCAACTCTGCCTGCGTGATCTCTGTTTCCTAGATGAAGGGACAGAGATGTGGAAAACGTAAGGGACCGGCCCAGCGCTAGGTGGCACGGTCGGTGGCACTGTTCTTCATCATTGTCATGTTGAAGAGAGGATTTGGGGTGGGGGTTGGGGGGTGGTCAGGGTCTAACCTCTGTATCCTTGGCTGCCTTGGGACTCACTATGTAGACCGAGTTGACCATGAACTTGCAGAGATTCACCTCTCTCTGCCTCCCGGTGCTGAAGTTAAAGGTGTGTGCCAACAGGCTTGGTAGATTTGGGATTTGCACCCATCCTTTGAACATACCATGTCCTGTGCATTTCAGTTTATGCACTTGAACTTATAAAGCAAACACGTCTAAACAGAATACCAGTCAGCTTTGGAGTCTGCGAGGGCAGTGAGTTTGGGCGTGCACATAAGAAACACACGCCGTGAACTCTAGTATATTGCAGTGAATGCTTGCACCATAAGGTACCCGGATGTCCCATTGGGTTCGTGTATTTAGGTTTACAGAGGTGAAAGTGCTAACCCCCTTCGTACACATCTTGAGACAAGCATTTTAAGAAGTTTAAAAACTAGGTTGAGATGAAGTGGTGGCTGGGAGGTCCTTATTGATGGGATTCCAGCCCCAATGAGAAGAGATGGCAGAGAGCTTCCTCTGTCTCTTTTTGGACCATGCAAAGATGTGAAGAGCAGGAAGCCATCAATAAGCCAGGAAGATGAGCCTTTGACAGAAAGTAGCTGTCCTGGCACTCTGGTACCTAGCTTCTGGAGTGCTGAGAAATGGGTCATCCTTGTCCATGCCATTTTGTTTTGGCAGGAGGGATAGATTAAGGCAGAGGCAGGGACAGAAAGCTTTGTTCTTTTCTATGGGGATGAATTGATGGTGGAAGCAAGACCCGAAATGGATTTCAGATCCAGGATTCTTTCTTTCTTTCTTTCTTTCTTTCTTTCTTTCTTTCTTTCTTTCTTTCTTTCTTTCTTTTTTTTTTTTTTTTTCGAGGCAGGGTTTCTCTGTGTAGTCCTGGCTGTCCTGGAACTCACTCTGTAGACCAGGCTGGCCTCAAACTCAGAAATCCGCCTGCCTCTGCCTCCCAAGTGCTGGGATTATAGGCGTGCGCCACCACGCCCGGCCAGGATTCTTTCTTTATGATCCAAAGCTGGCCCTACCCCAAGGGCTGATGGATTTGTCCTGAATCATCCCAACCCTGAAAAGCTTGAGTCGTCTTCTTTGACATTACAGGTACAGTTCTAGTTCTGGCCTCCAGAGGATGGGACAGAAACGGAGCCCTGGACCAGAACAAGAGTTTGTGGGGAGCCTAGTACTCTCTACAGTTTTCATTGGAGAGAGCCCCAGAAAGCACTATTAGATTGTCTGAGCTTACACTGGAGGAAACTGAGTCCTGGAAAATGGATCTCACCAGGAGGGCTGCAGGAAGATTTGCAGGGCCTGGGATAGGGGCCAAGGTGGCTGCTGCCCCCAGTTCAGGTCTTTTGTACAAATCTGGAGGAAGCTCTTCCTAGGAAGGCAGTCTCTCCAGTCCATTCACCTGCCTTGCTGGACATGATGCATTTTGACCTTTGGGTTATAGCAAGCTATTAATTAAATTCCCTTGGGGCAGAAGCTTTCAAGATTGAGACATAGATTGCGGACATTTATTTAGCTCAACTTCTCTTGGGGGAAGCAGGCACTTCAACCACAAATGGAGGAGAGATGAATTTTTGCCCTGTGGAGCCCATCAGGGAAATCTTCCGGGGGAGAGCCCTAGAATGAAGATGAGCCTGTGTTGGAGTTTGGTGCGCAGGGCTAGGAATTGTGCTGGCTGGTTTTATATCAACTTGACATAAGCTAGAATCATTTGGAAAGAGAGAACCCCAGTTGAGATAATATCCACACCACATTGTCCTGTGGGCAAGCTGGTGCATTTTCTTCATTGATGATCGATGCAGGAGCGCCCAGCTCACTTTGGGTGATAACAGGCCCTGAGGAGGTAGTCCTGGATGTTGTAAGAAAGCAGGCTGAGGAAGCCTTGGGGAGCAAGCTCTCCGGTGAGCCTCTCCATCATTTCCTGCCTCCAGGTTCCTGCTTTGCCTTTCTACCCTAACTTCCCCAGATGGTGGTCTACACGCTTTAAGAGGACATAAACCCTTTTGTCCGCACATTGCTTTTTGGGTATGCCGTTGTAGCATATTAGTAGAAACCCCGACCAAGGCGGGAGTTATGGGAATATTGAAGAGAAATGTTGGAGAAGAGGAAGAGGGGAGATGGATGAAGTGTTTGCTCAGCAAGCATGAAGTCTTAGTTTACCTCCATAAGAACCAGCAGAAGGACATTGTCTGCCTGGGGTACCTTTGACATCCCTGCCCTGGGGGTGGAGTGGGGAGAGAAAAGAGGGCAGTCAGCCCAAGGACCGTGGTTCTCAACCTTCTAATGCTGGGGCCCTTCAATATAGTTCCTTATGTTGTGGTGAACCCTCCCCCCAATCAAAACTTATTCTTGTTGCTACTTATTAAGCATAAGTTTGCTACTATTATGAATCATAATGTAAATATCTGTGTTTTCCAATGGTCCCAGGAGACACTTGTGAAAGGGTTGTTCAACATTTAGGTTGAGAGACACTGCTCTAGGATCATTGAGAGACTCTGTAACTGGCCTGGCAGAATGAAAATATTCTAAAGAGAGAAAAAAAAAAAACCACAATTATGTTCCTTGCCTTGGCTATCAGACTCTTCAGGCAGTGAACTCTCAGTAGTAAGAATCCCCTCCAGAAATCTCATGCTGAGATTGGAGAATAGGAAGCTTAGGACATCAAGGAGGGAAACTTCTTTTGTTTTGTTCTAGAAAGGAAGTCTAACAGTTTGTTAGGCTGTCCCCAAAGAGACCAGCACCACACTTTAGGCACTGCTTAGGCAGGCATAGCACTGGCCTATTAAAGTTTAACTTTGCTTCAGGGCCTCATAAAATGGACTTGAGGGGGGTCAGTGGATCTCTTTGTCCTTCATTCCAAGGTGCTCTCACACGGATTAAATGTCACTTTTTCAGTTTCCACTACTAATTTGGCCTTGTCTTAAATTGTCTTAAACTGACTAATTTCTTTCTGAGTGGCTGAACCTGGCTCGTGGGGGCACAGGCTGTGTGCCTAAGTCGAATAAGAGCTGTGTCTCAAAAAATAAGGGGGAGTAATGAAAGATGCAAAAGAAACCAGACCTTGGCTTGATGCACATGTAGAGAGTAGTGTTGGAGGGGAGTGTGGCCCTGTCATGGTGGGAAAGGGAGTGGCCGCCATGACAAAGATGGATGTTTTTCTCTTAGGCACTCACAGCAGAGCATGGTTTATGAGGATGCATTGGCCAGTGTGCTGGCTTTCCCCGGGGAAGGYCCTGCTGGCATTTGGAAAGCAATTGGTTAATGGTTTGAGTACTCTTTCCCCACCCTCCCAAACATCTCTATGACACACTGGGCCATAATTCTCCCTAATAAAATAATATGAAGCTCAATTATGCTCCTATTCCCATGCTCCTGGACTTCATTAAACACAGAGGGATTAAAAACTTGTATAAATTAATCAATGTAGCATAATCCTAAAAATTAGAAGACAAGTCCTTGAGGAAGTAATGTAATACGGGCTTTTTAATTAGCACGGCCCCTGAGATTCATTGCTCTTGCCTGCATGCGAGTCTCCTGTTTATGAATTACTTCATCCTTTGAAGGGGAAGGCCCCACAGACTCTGTCATCGAGAAGTAGGCAATGCTATCCTAATTCCCGGGCTGGTGTCCTCAGAGCCAGAGCAGAACAAAGTGTTGGCCTTGCYTGGCTTTCTTCCCTTTCTCCCTTAAGAAGAACTAACTTTGAAAAGCAGATGTGATGAGCAGGAACCTGAGGGGAAATCCATGGCTTTGATTCACGGGTGTCAGGAGCATAGATTGTTGGTGTCATGGAGATCTGGGACCTGAGTTTGAAGCCTGCTCTCCTACTCACTGACTCTGTGAAACCAAGCAGGCCCCCTGGTCTCTTCGCTCTCCATGTCTTCATCTTAGCTTACCTGCTCTTTCTAATAGCCCTTAGAGAACTTTCAACAATAAGTGTGAAACTCTACAGGCCTGGTGGCACCTCCGCAAACATTCTCCTTCTTTCTGGAACAAATAGCTTCATGTCACAACATGTACTAAATTGTCCAGGTATGAGTGTTTGGATATAAGGAGCTACCAAAAGCTCATGTGTCAAAAAAACAAAACAAAACAAAACAAAACAAAACCAAAAAAAAACCCTTTTGTCCACAATGAAATGTTAAGAGGTGGGCTTTGGGCAGTGATTGGGTCCTGAGGGTTCTAAGCTAATCAGTAGGTTAATCCATTCRTGGATTCATGATCTGCTGACATTACAGGGAGGTGCTAGAAACTAGGAGGTGGGCCACGGCTGGAGAAAGTAGGTCACTTGGGTTTGTGTTGTCCCTTCTTGTCACTTATGGTGTCCAGTCTACCATGAGGCAAGCTACTTTGCTCTACTTTGTAACCATTCCTGCTGTGATTTTTCTATCTCACCACACAAGGGCACACATCAAACTGCCCACAGATGGAAACCTTGGAAATAGCCCAAATAGATGCCTCCACTTTAAAGTTGTTCTTCYCAGCRTTTTGTCATGGTGATTAAAAGGTGAGCAGCACACCTGGGCTTGCTATCCCATTGCTGTCTACTGGGGTTTCACAGGATGCTATTTCTTTGACTGTCCTATCTTAGCTGATGCACTCCTCCTAATAGCACTGAATGATGCCAGCCCTTTCATCCTAACAAAACTGACTATAGCCCTTCGTCAACCTCAGTTCTTCCAGTGTTGCTTCAGCTCTTGTAACTTATTTTGGCTTCATTGCTACATCAGTTCCCTAGAACTTGGCTTTCACCTACAAAAGGATGCTGACATTTTTCTCATCAATATCTCCAGGGATCTCTATCTTCTTGGAGCTCTTAACAGTGGACCTGGGCGACCCTTTTCTCCTCCTCAGAACCATCTCTGGCCATATGGTTCTTGGATATGCTTTGGATCTACATTACATTGTATCTTGTGAGTATTGGAGTTTCTCAGATTTGTTCTGTATATATTCCAAGGGTGTGTGTGTGTGTGTGTGTGTGTGTGTGTGTGTGTGTGTTTGTCCACTATGAAGCTACTCTGTTAACTGCTTCTGACTGTCACCAGTTTCTCAGACTCCATCTTCTCTATTCTGCTCCAGATCTGAGAGTCCAAAGGCTCCCTGACGCCTCACGGGCCCTTTAAAGCTGGTGTATCCATAACAGACCCTCCTTACAGTGTTTCTTCTTTACATAATATCAATACTCATCCAATCTCTCTCTCCTTTTTACTCACAGTAACAAAGAATTAGTGTGTAGATCATCCTATCCTCTAACCTAGCCAAGAACATGAGACAAAGCAGACCTGGGGAGAACACTGCACAGATGAATGTGTGGCTCCGTTGGCTTCTTTTTCTCCCAAGCATTTGTTGCATTGGATCATGCCTGAGAGCAGACTTGCTCTGAGTCCCTTCTGTCTGATGGCTTCCCCCAAGAACTGAGGCTAACAGTTCTCAGAGACACCATCYCATAACTCTGTTTGGGAAAGATTTCGCATTTCTGAATAGGCTCTTTCCATTTTGACACTTGTTTAGTATTAATAATCTTTTATTCAACAGTGGGATTCTAGGCAAACAACAACAACAACAACAACAACAACAACAACAACAACAACACCCAAAACCTTCTGGCCTGAAATTCAAGAAGACTGCTCCGTACTGGGAAATTCAAGCTGTGTCATTTGATGCTGTCCCCAGGTAGAGACAGATTTCTCCAGCGACTAAGGGCAGAGCCATCTCCGTGGTCTATCCACTTTGACCCTGCTGCTCTACTTGGCCTTTTCCCAGGAGGGACAGCCTTTTGAGAAGTCACCAACGGTGCAGTGACTACAGCTGAGGCTCTGGCTGGGTCTCTCTATTCTCATCCTGGTTCACGTGCTCTGTGTGTTTAGAAAACACAGGCACAAACACACAGCAGCTGAGTTGCCTGCAGTTACACCTCTAGGGGATTTTTCTCTTGAAAACTGGTACTCTGGGAGAGCTAGGGCTGTCTCTGGGTGGGGCTGCGGAACTGGGGAGGAACCGGGTGCTTTTTGGTAGGCACTTTCTTCACCATTGGGTAAGAGTAAGGTGGTGGTTCTTTTGTATTCCAAATCTGGTGACTTCTTGATTCCCCTTCTTAGCTAGATCCTCTGCCATGTAGGGCCTGGCCTCTGTTTTCACCCTGAGTTGCACAGGTGGATGCTCTCACACCCACAGTTGCCTCCCCTTTCCAAAATCTCTCATCAGCACAGCCCAAGTCTAACCACTGATTTTGCTTGAGGCATGGGGGGGGTGGATTGGGGTACTGGGTCAGGGGTAGTCATCTTTTTGTCGTTGGCAAAATACTTGACAAAACAACTTAGAAAGAGGAAAAGTTGATTTGGCTCATGGTTCTGAGTGTGTTTGTTTCACTGTTGCTTGTTCTGATGCTGTGCCAAAAATGCCACCAGCTGGGGACCAAGACTTTAACACTGATATCTAAACCATATTAAGAAGGCCAAAGGAATTCTGCATACCTTTATATTCCTATCAACTCTAATTATTGTGAGGACCTCTAACTTTCAGGTGAACTCCAATTCAGACTTGCGGGCCTTCCGGGACAATGAACCATAGAGACCTTTTGCATTCTTTCCTACATTAAGATTAACTCCATCAATTATGAGGTGGATTCCTGGAATGAAGATAGCTGTAACTCTGGGAATAGCCCAGAGATGTGTGATGTTATCAGTCTGACCACATTTGGAATCAACTAAAACCCAAGCAACTGGGTCTGTTAGTGACAGATTTACTTGACTGGATCATCTGCTTTGAGAAGGTTCTCTCTAAATCTGGGCCACACCTTCTAGTGACAATGAAAATAAAAGAATATGGAGGAAGGGACTTTTGTCTTTGCATGTATGCCTTTGCTCTTGCTGTCRAGTTCATCTATCCCACTGCCAAAGCATTATTTCACTAGTATTAGAACCAGTTTCTTTGGGATTCCAATGAAGAATTGAAGACCATCAACTCTCCAGGAATCCTCCTGGACTCCAGCACCAGATTGTGACTGCTGAGACATTCAACCTCCTGGGCTGAACAACTGCCAGAGTTTTGGCCTTTCCTCTGAGAGATGGCCATTGTTGGTCTAGCTTTACCACAGCCTGTAATCTGGTCACACACACACACACACACACACACACACACACACACACACACATTTATGTTCCTTTGAAGAATCCTAAGTAAAACAGGATGAGTAGGAGGAAATGACAAAAGCAAGCTCTTCAACTATTGGAGTTCTGTGGCTACCATTATAAATGTGTACGTGGACATATATGCAAACACACACACACACTCACAGAGTTAGAAATGTGTTCCAGGTTGCATATCCCTTGTACATCCAATATCTAAACCTCCATTTCCAGGTCCTTCTATTCTCTACACAAATGACCACATGACTATAATTCAGCCCTCAGATCCCAGCCCTGGCTCTGGCAACAGTGGCAGAGCCTAGCCTAATGGCCTAGCATTTAGAAACTTTTATTTCTTCATAAAATCTAAAAATGGCAACACAACTACACAAACCCCAATGCCCCAGGGACAGAAAAGCCAGAGACAACTCTTGTTTTGCCTTAAAAAAATAAGAAGCAGTTCCTCCCAACTGTTCTCAGAAGGTCCAGTTTCAAAACATAAGTCCCCTGGAGGCTCTCAGTGTGTGGACTGGGAGAAGTGAGGTGATTAGTTCGAGCTGGAATGAGGTTGCTAGTTCTGTCAACACGTTAGGGATTCTGTAGCGCATACAGGAAAACTATTGACCCAAGTCAACAAAGCCATCTAGTTTCTCTCTGGGGTCTATTCTGAATTTCCAAGTCCTAGGACCGGTAACATTTAAGTGCCACAGGAGTTGATGAAGAATTGACCACTGGCTGGGTCTCTGAAGGGGAGGAAAGAGAAGGCCTGAATCTCAATCCTGAGTACCCGAGAGGCTCTTTCTTATAGTTCCCTCACAGATACATGTACTTAAAATGAGAGAGGGTCACCAAGGTTCTGCCCAGGGGTGGGGCTTTGATGCTGCTCCATACTACTGCTCCCTCAAGGTTACTTGCTTCTCCGGTCAGACACTGTCTTGCTCTCCTAATGCGTAAGCAACTACCTCCTACCATAGCTACATCCATAGAGTAGGGCTCTGGGTTTTCCTCAAGTTCATGATGATATGTTCTGCAATTTTGGTATGGGCTATATCTACTGATGTCTGTCAAACAGAACCTTTATAGATAGATCTTGCACATGTCCTCTTACTCTTGAACGATGTCTTTTGAAGTCTTTGAATTAGCACAGAAAAAAGAGAGGTTGGCAGTAGCTGACAGACATGTTGAGAGAAAGGCTGGTCTGTGTGTACGTGTAACAGTGTGAGCTCTGTTGTGGAGGTCTCCATAAGATGTATCTAAGAAACCTTCACCAACTGCAGCAAGTCCTAGCCCCAGTCCTGTTTCAGCTCCTCCCACCATTTCCAGGGAAAGTGGGGCACTTGCAGGCATGGGGCAGGTTGATCACTGCCAGTAGCCCTAAACTTGTAATGTTGAGTCTCAGAGCTCTCCTCCCTACATTCTTTTGCGAGGAATCTGGCATTTTATAGACCCCTAGAAAGTGTACAGGCTTTGACCAAAACAATCTTAGTGAAAGGTTATTTTGGGAGCAATTTCTTCATGTCCAGGACCATCAAATCACAAGTATATCCGCACAGTGTAGACCACATATGACAACCGGGTGTGGGAACCAAAGAAATGTACACTGCTGTAAATACCCAAGACCACCCTTTCTCCTAATACTTGAACTATCTGTCCCAACTGTTCTCTTTTATGTTTAACCGAGAGTGCTGGTATTGCTGGGCCTTGCTGGTTGATACTCTGGGAAGTGCATTTGGAGAAGGCTGAGGCCTTTCATAATGGTGCTGTGTGGGRAAGAGTCAACCAGAGCAACTCAACTCAACTTCTCAGTTTATCTCTATTCAGGAGTCCTGATAGCTTATGCTGGCCAGCAAGGTCACCTGTCATAGTTACCTTTCTATTGTTCTGACAAAACCACCATARCCAATAGAAGCCAGGTATAAAAGAAAGTGTTTAATTTGACTTGTGGTTTCAGAGTGTTTGGCATCCAYGATGGCAGAACAAGGCAAGCCGGCAGGAACAGTTGAAAGCTCACATCTTGATCCAAAGGTAGGAGGCAGAGAGAGCTAACTCAAAATGGCGATGACAGTCTTTTGAAACCTCAAAGCCTCAAATGCTTCCGCTAGCAAGGCTGCATCTCTTAACCCTTCCCAAATAGCCACCAATTGGAGACCAGGTGTAGTGGCTATTCCTGGTTGTCGACTTGACTATATCTGGAATGAACTACAATCAAGAATTGGAAGGTTCACCTATGATCCTAATCTCAGAGATACAAGTTTCTGACCTGGATCTTGGCACGGAGATCTTGAAGCATAGTGRYTATGAATTGCAGAAGATTAAGACAAGGAGAACTCTGAGTTCAAGGTCATCTGGGATTAAAGGTATGGTGGCACATGYCTTTAATCTGGGCCATACTATCTGCTGGAGACCTATATAAGGACATTGGAAGAAGGAAGACTCACTCACTCTTCCTTGCCTGCTTGCCTCATGGGGCTGAGCAACTACTAGATGTTGGAYTTCCATCCCCAACTGCTGCTGACCATTGTTGGGGAGTTGGACTACAGGCTGTAAGTCATTGACAAATTCCCTAACTATATAGAGACTGCCCTTATGTTCAGTGACTTTAGAGAATCCTGACTAATACAGTGATCAAGGGGGGAGGGCC
>BDUI01012315.1:20254-32650 GCA_002335545.1 Apodemus speciosus
AACAAATGGCCTTTCTGGGCGGTGTGGCGCACGCCTTTAGTCCCAGCATTCGGGAGGCAGAGGCAGGTGGATTTCTGAGTTCTAGGCCAGCCTGGTCTACAGAGTGAGTTCCAGGACAGCCAGGGCTACACAGAGAAACCCTGTCTCGAAAAAAAAAAAAAACCAAAAACAAAAAACAAAATAAAACAACAACAACAAAAACAAATGGCCTTATCAGATATGACTTCACTGTATAGCCCTGATCTTCAGCTGTTCCCATAATACAAGACTATGACAATATTTACATTAATACGGTTCTGGAAATGCTCCCTGAATTCACAGTGGTGCCGTACCTGTGTCTAAAAACAATTTTCGATGGTCTGAATTTAAAGCTTCTGTGTGAAAGGAACATAGTATTTATAGAGTAAGTACTTCTAAATAAACCTTACATTTTCTTTGACATGTTTATTGCAGCTTGTGTGGGACAGCTCCTACAAAGTTGGTTGTGCCGTTACTCAGTGTGCAAGGCTTGGAGGTATCACATACGCCGCACTTTTCATATGCAATTATGCTCCAGGGTGAGTGGGCTTAAAGGAATAAAAATTAAATGAGATATTAAAATAAAATGAGAATCCTTCAACTTTGAGTTTTCCTTCCCTGTAATGTTTTTGAAGTCTTTACTAACCATAAAAGCTTTGAATATACAATATTAATAAAAGACTTCATAACAAAATATTGCAAATTTCACATGAAGTCATTTCTTGAGCAAATCAGCTTTCCTTACCAACTCTTTAATGGTTACCACCCACATGGAGAAAGCTTAGCACCAACCAGTTATAAGAACTAACAGCGCAGTTGTCAGGTTTTCATTGTTTTTTCAAAGTGCTATATTCTCATATCACCAATAGAAGTTTCAGAGCTCAAGCTAGGTTGAAGTTTGTGGAGTAGGAATTGTTTTAGGCATACATCCGTCTTGTAACAGCCAAGGACCCTGACCTGACCACTCGGTGGTTGGACTAATATGAGTCCTACAGGATCCATTTAGCATCAGAGCGGGCCGAGCACTTGGAAAGTCTTTGAGTCAAACTGCCCACTGGAAGCTTGAGTCCTTCCTCCTTTCTCACCACGTGACTGTGTCCTTACACTGGAGCATCTGCCACCTATGGCGAGGAACTGCCCCGCCCCTCTCAGTAGCCTGCACCGCCGAAGCACTCTCTTTGGAAGCCTAAGTTGTAAAATACTAGTAGTAAAAGGGCTATAATGTCCAAATAGGAAACACTCTAACCAATATCTTAAGTAGAAACAAAGACTTGACAACCTTGGATCAGAGTATTCTTTGGAACTAAACCAGGAAGGGGAGAGAAAAAAATAAGGAAAGAAAAACAGAAAGGAGGGAAGGATGGTGGAGAGATAAACCTCATTGTTTACTGGTTGTTTTCCCCTAGATAAAGAAAATAAATTAATTTTCTTAACTAACTCATCTTCTTAAAATAGTTAAACGTGGAGACAGCACTGTTTAATTAACATAAATTAATAACATAATTAACATAAATTTAATTAACATTCTATAGCATAAAACCTGACTCTTTTCTTCCTTCCCGCCTTTTTTCTAGAGGGACACTGACGAGGAGGCCTTATCAAGCAGGGCAGTTTTGTACTCGGTGTGGCCCTGAAGACAAGTGCACAGACTTCCTATGCAGTAAGATTAAATAGATCCAGAAGCCGGAAGACGGGAGACAACAGAGTGGTTGACACTCCCCTTATTGCTCTGTTAATAGTGACCCCAGCTCTGATGCTCTCACTGTGCTGTCAAAGCAGTGTCACCTGTGTGTTCAAACTGCAGGGTCTTCTCTGCTTTTCTTTGCCCTATTGCTCTCCCTTAAAAAAAAAAAAAAAARAATTCCAAACTAAAGAACGAGAACTTACAGTTATTCTCCGGAAGAACTTCACAGCTAACTTTATAAATAGTTGTCAGTCCCACAGTCACTTCCTTGAAGAAAAGAATATTCCAAAGTAGCCACAAAAAGAAAAAATAGTTTAAAGTAACACATTTAAGAAATCTTTTCTTATTGTTCTCAGCCCCCTGGGGTGTCAAAAACCAGATGTGAATCTCAGGGTTAACCAAGGCAGGCAGTGAAAGGGGGCTGGCAATTGGGGTCATTACTGATAGCAACTAACATGTCCCAAGCCTGTTTCTCTTCTTAGTGCAGTGTATGGAAGCTCACTGTTTTCCTTATTTTGCAGCCTTTACTCACTATTCTATGAGGAGGGGGTACATTCTATTATTGATTCTAACTTATATCTTTCTGGCAAAAACAACTAAAGTTATCTCCTGAAACTTTCTTCCTAAAATTATTTGAATCAAATCACGAATGCTATAAAATAATTAATTCATCTAGCATTAATTCATGAAAGTTCTTCTTCATGTTGAATAAGAAATCTGCCCAATCAGGGGTCTTATGCCCAGGAACCATTAAGCTCTGTAACGGTGGCAGGAAAGGCATCTCAGCAGTGAGAAGGAATCGAGGGATGAAGTCTCTGGAGCTGTGCCTTTACAGAGTACACCATCAGAGCTGTGCAGAACAGGGGGGCGTCGCCAGGAAACTCACTCGCTTGCCTTTCCTATATGGCTTCTGTGACTGGGGAAGTAATTCCTAAAGTATTCAAAGAAAGAAATTTAGAAATTATGTCTGACTAATTTTTCYTATACTTCCTCCAAATATAAGAACTTATAATCCAAAGCTATAACTGCAGCTAGAATATAAATACTTAGTAAACTTCATGAGCAATAAACTCAAAGTATATTTAATTTTGTGCAAAAAATGATTATTAAAAATTAGCTTAAAACCTCTAGTGCACAGTTTCAGTGTAACAACACTTTGTGTTGAATGTGCATTAATGTTGCAGTCTGTCAGTTCTCCTGAATCAAGATGCAAGATGTCTGCTAACATATGGCATGCTCAGACCACCCGTAAGAAAATGGTGACTCGGGGTTTGTGCCTAAGCCTTCTATTTCTTTCTATTTCCTTTCATATGCTTTTCTTTGAATTTTTAAAAAAACTTTTTGCATTCTATTCAACTCATCTACAATGAGTTGTAGATGAGTTGAATACGTCTCTGTATTAAGAGTTTCAGTAGCTCTTTCAGTAATGACTACCTGGATAGTTAATCTTTCATTCTATTTAGATTCAGTAGTTGACTCCTTCAGTTAGAATATAGAGATAACCTTACTCCCCCCCCCCACATCCCCCAGTTGGCTTCCATTATCTACAATACCTCAAAAATACCATCACTGAAGTGTTTTTAACTATACTTAAAAGAACTGACGAGCTGATGGCCCCCACAGAGTTATTCTGTCTACACAGCTCATGCACGGTGTCTGCATCTTCTTGGCTCTTCAGTCCTCATCTTCCATCTTTCCTCTGGCATCATTTACTTCTTACGTAAGGAAGTCATCTCAGTAATTCTTTAGCGACAGACCCTCTAGCAATCAATTCTCTTAGAGTTCCTCCAGTTGGAGATGTCTCAACTGCTGGACAACACAGAATTCTGGAGTATTCTATTCATTTTACCACTTCACAAATACTGCAATGCCTCCTCTGACCTCTATGGTTTCTGATAAGAAATCCAGTTAGTTCTTTGTGTTTCTTCACAAGGTAAATTTTTATCCTAAGTCCCAGCAGTTTTATTATGATGTTCTGAATGTGCTTTTAGTTTATTCTGTGTTCAGCCAGCTGCTTGAACCTATAATTTATGTTTTTCAGACTTAGAAAATCTTAGGTCATGTTCCTTCCTTTCCATTATGTTTTTCACATGTTTTTCCAGGTCTCCTGGAATTTTGTGTGACATACACAGAGGAGGTCTTGTTATTCCCTGGTTGGTTCCTTGACGCTCTCAAGTCTTTTTTTTTTTTTTTTTTTTTTTTTTTTTTTTTTTGGCACATTTGCTTTTGTCCTCTTTAGAGATCTTGGGTCATTTCTGTTAGTCACCCTCCCAATTCAAAGACTATTCTGTCATATATAGTGTGTTAAGCCCTCTCATGGTATATTAGAATTGTTGTTTCTGTATTTCTCAACTCTAAAATCTCCATTTGGTTCCTTTGTAAGATGTGTTTTCTATTTATCAGCTGATACATTCTATTTACTTTTCCTTTCAAGGGTGTTTCCTAATAATTCCAATATCTGTTTAATCTTGTCATTGGTGATTATTACATACTTTTTTCTCATTTGAGTTGAAAATTTTGTGGTGAATTATAGCCTAGGACTTGGAATATTTCATTATAAAGCATTTTTTCTTTGTTTAAATTTGATGGAAGATATTAATAGTTTATTTTTGAAATTAAAATATAATTACATCATTTTCCTTATCTCCCTCAAGCCCCTCCCATGCTAACTTCCCCAGCCCCTCTCAAATTCAAGGCCTCGGACCTCTTTTTCTTTCATTGTTTTGATAAATTGTGTGGGTGTGTATTCCTAAATACATAAATACAATCTGCTCAGTCCATATGTTACTTGTATAAAACATGATTTTAGGACTGATCACTTGATACTTGATGAAGATAATTGAGGATAATCTTCCCTGAAGAGCACCATTTCCTCCTGCCTTCACTGTTCCTTATTTACCTACAGTTCCTTGTCTAGTGTTGGAGCCCTGTAATTTTCTCTCATCTATGTCACGTGTTTGGTGTCATCCTTGCCCAGGTCTTGTTTAAGATAGCTCTGTTGTAGAGACCTCATAGGTATAGCTTCCTGGAAATTTCTAAGTGAAATCTCACAGCAGACATCTTTTTTGTCTGACTCCAGGTATTCATGGCACTGTTGGTCGTCAGGGTTACTTTACCATGCTAGTCATTGTTGTAATTCGTGGGCGTCATTGCTGGGTAGGACTGTTGGTGGCTTCCCTCCCTTGGAAGACTGCTGGTGCCTTCTGATACCATGAACACTAGACCTCGGGGAGGATGCTTTCATGTTAGATGCAGCTTGGGCCCTTTGGGTCTTGTGTCTGTCTGAAAATCATGGCGTCTTTGGCAGTAGAAGGTGCCTTCAGCTGCCAGGATACAAGCAGAGGCAATAGCAATAGTCTATAATATTTTGGAAGTCTCTTGGACTCCAAAGAACAAGAACTCATAAGAGAACTTCTAAGGCCTGGAATTTGGATTTTTTAGTCTGTGGCTCTTGTGGAAGCATGCCCTGATTAGGTCCAGGTCAGAATTTCCAAACTGCTTTCTTCTGCGGATTATCATGCTGAGGCTCAGTTTCTGTATTTACAATGCTCTTCAGATCTATCACCAGAGTATAGGCCTAGTCAATCAAAGATCCAGTGGAAACTCTTCATACATTAGCTCAGTTCTCAACATTCTTAACATGCTATTTGATATTAGATCTGTACCAAATTTACATGCCTACGTGACCCCAAAAGTCACAAACAGTTGAGGTGTTTTTTTTAATGCCTTTTATTTTATTTCTATGTTTGTTTCTCACAGTCTCATCCAGTATGGCTCAGATGTCCATTTTCCAAGGACTTATCTATGCTACCACATCTACCAACAAACTTATAAACATTCTTCCTGTTCTCTTCCGAGTACAAACCTCTTTGGAGTCTATCTGGCATCTTCCAGTTATAGAATCCCCATTTATGTTTGAATCATGTTTGGGGCCAAAGCAGCAAGCAAGTAGATATGCTCAAGAAGAAAGGAGAGGGGTTTGGCCTGAATGCTTGAAGCTAGAAGCCAATCAAATGGTGAAGAAAAGTCTCCTCCTCCGAGGATTGCCTTGAGTTTCTTTTTGCTGACTATTCTCATTGCCCCTCTGCAGCTCCTGGACTGTTTGGGAGAGCTAAGACATAATAGAATGGAGAAAACCATGGTGAAACTACATGGTAATTTCTCTACATTCATTGAATACTGGGATTCTGTGTCCTACTCCTTCAGCCAAAGCCAAGAGTACTCTCCACGGTTCTCCCTGTACCATAGAGTTTACAGAATCCCAGGCAGTGTTGAATTTCAGCGGGGAGGTACCCAAGATGTGAAAGCCAGTAGCACTCCACCAGTTTATTGGCACTTTGAATCCTGGTGTTCTCTTGCAGTCTGCCTTCAGAGAGTTGTGCATCACAGTTATCAGATTGCTGGCCCATAAATTCTGTGCTAGATGTATAGTTTTATTCAATGATGGGAAAGAAAAGTTAAAACATATTTCTACCAGAACCAGAATTGGAAGTTCAGTTTCTACATAGTGATTAAGTTTGACTCCCCTTTACATTTAAAAAAAATGTTGAAAACACAAAAGAAAAAATGTATTTCCTCTTCTTTAGAACAATAAGTCATTTCCCACAGACTCTATCTGTATTTGCAGATCTCAAAACCAAAGGAACACATTTTCAAGGTGAAAACTTTTGTTTTTATAAACAAACTGAAAAAAAAAAACATGTTCATATCATTAGATACTGAAAAGGCCTTTGACAAGCTACAATGCCCCTTCATGTTAAAAGTCTTGGAGAGATCAGGAATTCAAGGCACATACCTAAACATAAAATAATATACAGCAAACCAGCAGCTAGCATCAAGCTAAATGGAGAGAAACTTGAAGCAATCCCACTAAAATCGGGGACAAGACAAGGCTGCCCACTCTCTCCCTATTTATACAATGTAGTGATCGAAGTTCTAGCTGGAGCAATTAGTCAACAAAAGGAGGTCAAAGAGATATAAATTGGAAAGGAAGAAGTCAAGGTATCACTATCAGCAGATGATATGATAGTATACATAAGGAAAACCCCAAAAATTCTACTAGAGAACTTCTATAGATGAGGAACAACTTGAGTAAAGTGGCTGGATATAAAATCTACTCAAACAAATCGGTAGCCATCTTTTATAGGAAGCTTGAAAGATAAACGGAACGACAAAGAAGTTAGGGAAATGACACCCTTCCTTCATAATAGTCACAAATAATATAAAATACCTTGGTGTGTGACTCTAACCAAGCAAGTGAAATATCTGTATGACAAGACAAGTCTCTCTCTCTTGAGAGAAATTGAAGATCTCAGAAGTTGGAAAGATCTCCCATGCTCATGGATTGGCAAGATTAATATAGTAAAAATGACCATCTTGCCGAAAGCAATCTACAGATTCAATGCAATCCCCATCAAAATTCCAACTCAATTCTTCACAGACATGGAAAGAGCAATTCTCAACTTCATATGGAATAACACAAAAGCCAGGATAGCCAAAACAATTCTCAACAATAAAAGAACTTCTGGGGGAATCCCCATTCCTGATCTCAAGCTGTACTAAGCAATAGTGATAAAACCTGCACGGTATTGGTACAGAGACACACAAGTTGATCAATGGAATAGAATTGAAGACACAGAAATAAACTGACCACCTTTGGACACTTGCTCTTTGACAAAGAAGCCAAAATCATACTATGGAAAAAAGAAAGCATCTTCAACAAATTGTGCTGGTCTTACTGATGGTCTGTATGTAGAAGAATACAAATTGATCCATATTTATCACCTTGTACAAAGCTCAAGTCTAAGTAGATTAAGGACTGCCACATAAAGCCGATACACTGACTCTAATGAGGAGATGGCGGGAAATAGCCTCGAATGCGTTGGCACAGGGGAAAGATTCCTGAACAGAATACCAATGGCTCAGGCTCTAAGATCAACAATTGAAAAATGAGACCTCACGAAACTGAAAAGCTCTGTTGGGCAAAGGACACTGTCAATATGAGAAAACAGCAACCTACAGATTGGGAAAAGACCTTCATTAGCACTACATCTGATAGAGGGCTAATATCTAAAATATACAAAGAACTCAAGAAGTTAGACTCCAGAAAACCAAACAACCCAATTAAAAAATGGGGTACAGAGCTAAACAGAATTCTCAACTGAAAAATCTTGAATGGCTGAGAAGCACTTAAAGAAACGTTCAACATCCTCAGTTATCAGGGAAATGCAAAATAAAATGACCATGAAATTTCATCTCACCACAATCAGAATAGCTAAGATCAAAAACTCAGGGGACAGCAGATGCTGGTGAGGATGTGGAGAAAGAGGAACATTCCGCTATTGCTAGTAGGGCTGCAAGCTGGTAAAACCACTCTGGAAATCAGTCTGGCAGTTCCTCAGAAAATTGTAAATAGCTAAAGACCCAGCTATACCACTCCTGAGCGTATACCCAAAAGATACTGTATTATAGCACAAGGATACATGCTCCACTATTCGAAGCAGCCTTATTTGTAATAGCCAGAAGCTGGAAACAACCCAGATGCCCCTCAAATGAAGAATGGATACAGAAACTGTGATTCATTTACACAATGGAATACTACTCAGCTATTAAAGATGAGGACATCATGAGTTTTGCAGGCAAATGGATGTAACTAGACAGTATCATCCTGAGTGAAGTAACATAGACCTAAAACAAGCTGTGTGCTCACTGATAAGTGGATACTAGCCAAAACATTCAGAATACCCAAGATACAACTCACAGACCATATGAAGTTTAACAAGAAGGAAGACCCAAGTGTGTATACTTAAATCTCATTTAGAAGGGAGAATAAAATAATCACCAAAAGCAGAGGAAGGGAGGGAGCCTGGGTGGGAGATGGGAGCAGGGGGGAAAAGTGAGGCAGGATTAGGTATGGGGGGAGACAGGAGAGAGAAGCCCAGAGGGTCAGGAGAATGAATAGAAAGAGATAGCAGTGAGGGTAGGGGGCAGGGGAAACGTTTAGAAATTAGGGATGTGAGAAGCTCCCAGGACCAGTGGGGATGACTTTAGCCAAAATGCTCAACAGTGGGGAGATGGGATGTAAAAAGACCATTTCCAGTAGATAGACATATCCACCAGCTTAGGCATGGGACCACTTCAAAATTCTTGACCCAGAATTGTTCCTGTCTAAAAGAAATGCAGGGACAAAAATGGAGCAGAGACTGAAGGAAAGGCCATCCAGATACACACCCAATTTGGGATCACTCCAATGTTCACCAAACCCTGACACTATTACTAACACCATGCTGTGCTTGCAGACAAAATCCTAGCATGGCTGTCCTCTGAGTGGCTCTACCAGCAGCTGACTAAGACAGATGCAGATACTTACAGCCAACCATTGGACAACTAATCCAGATCCCTCAAAGGTCCCAAAGGCCAAGCCACCAACCAAAGAGCATACTTGGGCTGGTCCGTGGCCCCCACTATATATGAAGCAGAGGACACTTTGTGTGGACTCAGTGGGGAAGGATGCACTTAAACTTGTAGAAACGATGCCCCAGGGAAGGGGGGATGCTAACAGGTAGCAGGGTGAGGTGAGGTGGGGTGGGTGCTGGGTGGGGAGCACCTTCTCAGAAGCAAAGGGGAAGGGGGATGGGGTGAAGACCTCATGGAGAGGGGACCAGGAAGGGGAACAAGCATTTGGAATGTAAATAAATAAAATAAATGATATAAGTAATCCAGACATGATGTACACCTTTAGTTCCAGCACTCAGGAGGCAAAGGCAGGTAGATCTCTGTGAGTTTGAGTCCATCCTGGTCTACAAAGTGAGTTCAAGTACAGCTGCAACTGTCAGAGAAACCCTGTACAGGCTGGAGAGAAGACTCAGTGGTCAGGTAGCTCATGCGACAGAATGCCTTCCAGCCTCCACAGGCACCTTGCATGCATGCGTGCAAAAGTATCGCGTATAAACAGACACAACAAAATCTTTCCTTCAAAATCAGATAAGCAATATATTTATAAACAAAGTAAAATTTGTTTAAATAGTTAATAAAATACAAACATAAGAATGTAATAAACAAAAACTACTGGTAACAAGTAAAGAAGAAGAAGAAATGTTCCAAGAAAGAATGTTCTGTGACAGTCCTGCTTCTACTTAAGGACCAATAAATGCACATGCATCAGTAAGAGAACCTACACACTATATAGACAAGGATTCTTTTTTGAAAGATGTTCTAATATAGGAGTCACCATGTAAAGTATAAGGACCAGTAACAAAATGTTAAAATACATCAAAGGTACGACAGAGTTCAGTGCATATCCGAGGACCCTCAAAAATAAATTCTACATAACACCTTAGAGATGATATCAATGCCAGACAAAGCCCACATCAACCCTGCGCTGCCTGCATGTGTCTACTGATGTGTCCTCTTAGTGGAAGTCAAGAATGATTGGTAGGATAGGAGTGGGTCCAGATGGGAGGAACTGGGAGGGGCAGAGGCAGGGGAAACTAGAAACCAGGTGTATTGTGTGAGAAAAGAATCTATTTCAATAAAAGAAAAATAAGATGATTGACCCTCTCCACTCAATTGAGCAGATGAGGAGTTTGTCTCATTGAAAAACATAATTAAAATCAATGAAACCCAGGTGGTAGACTTAACCTTGCTGTCTCAGAAATGAAAATGGACTACCATGAAATATAAGAATTACATGAGAAATGAGTAAATTCACATTAATTTCAAGTAACAATATGGAGAAAGATGGGAGCGCTGTGGTGCTCTGCATGGTTAGCATGGGAAGGACCTCCAGAGGGCACAAGTGCCTCAGCTGAGATGTCTTAAAAAGCTAAGTACTTTTGAGACCTCAACAGCATGAGAATCCATATCTGCTTAGTTCTGTGTTTCTCCAGCCAACCAGACTACTTTAAAAAATAGTGTGTACTTATGTGTGGCTGGTTACTAGCTGGAACAGACATCAAAGACCATGATCACCTTAGAGCAATGGTTCTCAGCTTTCTCAATGCTGTGACCCTTTAATACAATTCCTCATGTTGTGGTGACCCCCAACCATAAAATTATTTCATTGCTACTTCATCACTGTAATTTTGCTACTGTTATGAATGGTAATATAAATATCTGATATGCAGGATATCTGATATGCAACCTCAAAAGGGTCACAACCCACAGGTCGAGAACTACCGTCTTAGATTCTACAAACAAAGAAATGGTGGTACTACTATTGGGAAAATTTTTATAGAAGTAGAACGAATCATTTATTTATAGTCTTTATTTTTTCTTTCTAGGTAACGCAGATCGTGATGAAGCTACGTGTATGTATCGTTGTCTTTTATTTCTTAAATTAACAATGTTACATGAAATCTATCTTTCTTCAATTTCCTCTTTTTTTTACAGACTACCAGTTCTGGTACCCACCTTGGGAGAAGCCCCGCCCACTTGTGTGTAACCCGCAGTGCTTATTTGTCCTCTTCTTGAGAATGGCATCTTTGCTGCTGTGTATCATCATCGTTCTGATAGTGCAGACCCGGTTTCCATTTATCTCCATGGAAAGTCCGATGGTACTCTCAACAGACGAGGGACTGAAAACTGAGGAGGAATTAGTGTTGGAGGAGGTAGAGGAAGAGATGCTGGAAGAAGATGAACTGTAGGAAGAAAATAAGCCCAGAGGAAGCAGAGGAAAAGAAGCAGGAAGAAGATAACCCMATAGAAACCAAACCCCRATAGGGAAAAAAATCCTGAGACATTGAAAAATAGAACGCTGAACTTTAGGCACAAAATATTCAGACCTCKATTATAATATTTCTTCATTCCTTTTCTATATTTATTTAACCAAGTTACACTGGAAAACAAAAACAGCATGAATGCAAGGCTTGTATTGTACAGAAAATATTAACCTCTTAAAGACCTAGAGAACTGATAATAGGAGCAGCAACAATAGCAAAACATTGCGTTCAAATGTTATTATGCTATCTGATAAAAACAAGGAATAATTCATATTTCTATCTCTGTATAGAGTTTTTATGTGAGTTTAAAAGTATCTGAAGTATTAAGTTAAATGAAACTGTCCATGTAAGACACTAAGGACCAATCTGAGTTTAGAATGGCCATTTGATAAATATTAGCTCATTTTAGCAATTACTATTATAGTTATCTGTAGTGGTTGTATTTTCCATGTGGTATCAAAACATCAAATGTTTTTTTATATTTTACATTTTATGTATACTTGGAAAATAGTTTACTCGAAACTAATCCCTCGTGTCAGGAGATAAATGTATAATTTCTACTCCACAGCCAGTAATTCATCAGACTTTCTGTAATATTTGTCAAGTAGGTTCAAGAAATGAAAAAAAAATCACTCATTGTAAGTAAGCAATATAGCTGCTTCCACATTTACATAATAAAGTAGATTTCAAGTTATTCTAGTTACTTAGTATGTTTAGTAGAAGTTGTGGGAAAAATAAGTTGACATGTGAATAGTAATATTGATCAATTCATTGAATAAAATGTTAGCTTGGCAAAATACACAAAATGATATCAAATCTGTTCTTATGAAGTCTAATCATTTTTCTATGACCAGCATCACATTAAAAGCTTGTTCTACAGTCAGACAAATGACAGTTACCCCCAAACAACAAACACAAGAATTACCAGCCTTTGACCTAAGCTTCTAGGGTCTTATTGTCTGTTTTGTTTCCTTT
>BDUI01012316.1:0-10160 GCA_002335545.1 Apodemus speciosus
CAAAGGGGGCTGAGGGGACAGAGACAGAACTAGGTCAGCAGATATAGGAACCTGCAGTCTCCACTCAGCCTCACACAGCACCTAGGTCATTTCTTCAAAGTCTAAGCTGATACATTACCTCTTCTTAGTCAAGAGAATGTGYGAATTAACCCTTTGGGCTCCAAGACCCACCTCTGTCAYGTAACAGCTGTCCATAAGCAGCYSTGGGGTCCTGGTGCTGTCAAGCCGTCTCTCAGCTCCTCAGGTCTTTTCCTCACTTGTCCACCGAAGTACACACACAAAGCAGTGTACGGATCAGATCCCTCCCAGCGCCTGTGGCCTGGATGAAGTCTGTCTCTCCCACAGACTGGGCCAGCCTGGACCTTCCACAGCCACTAATGGCCTTGGAAAGAGGCACAGACTGACTCAAGTTCAGTGATAACAGAGCCACTATGGGGGTGAGTCTGGAAGTACCAGCCTGCCTTCCCCGGGACTCGCCCTTGAGGGTGACTGACAGGRAGGTGCTTGCTGTGAAGGTCTCCGGGTCACTCTGACAYGTAAAGAGTTACCAAGCGAGCTTTTCTGGACCTCAAGCAGCTGTGGGACGCACTCTGCCTGTCTGTTTGCCCCTTCCTTCCTTCYTTCCTTCGCTCAAGAAAGGAGAGTTAGCCCTTTTTCCCTCCTCCTCTTCCCTCTCTCCAAATCTTCCTACCCAGCAGAAGTCACAGCTACACAGGGGACTGTTGTGTAAGAGGARAGAGACAGAGTCAGGGCCGCATTGCTAGCTGAGAGTGAGCTTTTCCTGAAAGCTGGAGCTGGGGATCAGAAGTCACCGAGGACACARCTGTCCTCCGTGCCAACCCACAGTGCGCAARCCCCGGTGCAGGAAACTGCTGACAGCGGCYTCTGCTTGGGGACAAAGCTGCATCTCACAGGTACAGGGGATGGTAGCCGCAGTCTTGGTCCTCTGCCCTGTGCAGCAGAGGTACTGCAAGGCCCACCTGCATTGCCAGAGAAGCAAAGCCCCACCTCCTCCCTCCTCCTGAGCATCCCAGGATAGAGGCTGCTGCACGCAGGAGCAGCCCCACGCAGAAGCCTGCAGCAGCTGGGAGCTTCTCCGGGACACTGCCTAGTCTAGGCAAGGGAAGAAAAGGTTTGGAGGAGAAAAGAGAGAGGAAGATAGCCCCCTTGGTTGGAGTCAGGGAGAGAGGCRGAACCCACAGTTGGTGGCCAGCTGGGGGGAGGGGGGGGAAGTCATGGTGTCTGGGTATGCCTTGGTTCTCTGGCGAGATTCACAGCAAGCAGGGGACTCCCAGTTCCAGTGACTCCAACCCTATGCAGTAGCATCGCATGAAGGACTCGGATGAGCTATGGGGCTTTTGAGAAAGTAGGTAGTGGACACCGGGGTGAGGGACACTCTCGAGGTGGATACGAGCTGGTGATGGGTGGCCCTGGGGGARAGAGGACACAGTAGTGGGGCTGTTACAGTTTAGATGGGACTCCCCTGGAACTGTGGAGGTGCTGGGATTCCTACAGAGTATCATCAGAGAAAGGGGCTCAACCTGAGATCTGAGAGTCCGAGAACTGTTGTCAGAGCACCGGGGTTAACATGATGAGGGCTGCCAGGCTGCACATCCGTGCCATGCGCAAACTGTGCCGTGGGCGAACGTGCAGGAGGTGGCACAGATGCCGGCCCACAGAGAGGCTCTCTGAGGACCAGGGGGGCAGCGATGGAGGCTATGGCTCTTCCACCGTGCACCGCGCTCGAGGGATCAGGTTGTAGCTCAACCGCATGGGGCCCTGGGTTTCAGCTTCAACACTGCAATAACTATATTCCTGACCAGACAAGTGAATGAATGAGCAGTGCCTGGCTGGGCGCTGCTAATGAAGGGTAATGCTGTGTCATCTTGGGCAACTGGGTCTGCCTCTTCCAGCCAAGGACAATCATAACATTGCCTGCTCTGCTGGTTCTCACAGATTGTTATGGTAGCTCACCRTTAAAATAACACACACACACACACACACACACACACACACACACATTTATACAAGAAGTGCCATTCAATGTAAAGGTGTGACACTGTCACTACCAAAATGTATCTGGCTGGTGGTCCTGGATTCTAGAGTCTCCCGTACTAATTTCTTGGGAAGATTTTTAAATCTCGTACCTAGACACCAGTCTCAGTCAATTATGTAAATCCAGCTTGGTAGACAGCAAAAGGACAGGAAGTAAGAATCTGGTGCCAGGCAAGGGTGGAAACCTACTTTCTGGGGCCTTCCCAATCTTCAGATGTCTTGATGCTACCTCTGGCTGTGATGCATCAAGATGGCAGCATCTCAGACCCCTCCCAGAGCTGCTGTGTCCCGAAGCCGCCAAATCCACATCACAAACACTTAGGGGTATGATACCTCTGTACAGAATTATCATGAAATTTTTCTTGTCATTGTTCTCTAAACAATACCAAACAAGTACCCACACAGAGCTGTACTGCAAATTACCAAGGGATGATTTAAATTTGAAAAAGGGGGGAGGGTTGCCTGAGTACCCACGGATGTTGTTGTGTAAAAACAAATGCCTCTCCAATTCCAAGAGCTGAACACATTCAGCAAGTAATAGAAGCGGTAGAGCGATATCTCGGGGAAGGACGTCAGGTCAGAACCTTGCCTGCTGGGGAGAGAACAACACCTCCAATGCCACCTACAGCTGGGTGCTCTGTGTGGAGTTACTCCTGTTCCTCCTCCTCCACCAGAATGACAGACTGCCCAGGCAAAGAATGAGCTATGGCAGATCAACAGTATCCCTAAGCCTTCATTTGCTGTCTGTCTGCCTCAATTTCCCAAGTAGTTCTAGCATTCCGTCAATAGCTTGTTTGAGGATGCTCACGTCACACTCTCCCTGATGCTCTGCTCCATTCACTGAAGTATATAAACACACACACACACACACACACACACACACACACACACACACCTCATCAAACACCACAATGAGAAAATGGAGAAGGTGGCGAAAGCCTGTGAACTCCTATTGGCAACTGTGTTCCTGAGAAATACAGACGGCRTGATCCTGCCAGGCACCCCTRAGACTGTTCAGTTCAGTTCTTCCACCTCACRGGGGTYGCATTAGCTTAGTAATTGAACAAGGGACTCCAGCGGTTGACTATCTAGGTCAAAATGCCACCACCTTATTTCCCAGTATGAAATGGGTGAACGGTGGGCAACAGGGCAGATAAGATGGGGTGTGCGGGGAATACAGCATTTGTTTGTTTATTCCAGATGGGGAGAGCAGGGACCTAGAAAATGACTTCATCTGCCTGACTACTTGACCTCGGAGAGCCTAAGGAGAGAGTTGTATGTGGGAGCAAATGTCTGTACTGAGGGGTTTTGCCTCACTGTCACTGAGAGCTTTGACAGGATGAGTTGTTTTTATTTTCTTTGTGCTGTATTTTAAAGATGTTTTAAAACAGTATTTAATTATGGGTGGGTGTGTAGGTCTGCGTGTGGGTATGTGCACGTAGGTGCCTGCAGAGGCTAAAGGTCTCAGATTCCCTGGAACCAGAGGTACAGATGCTTGCCATCGGTCCTTTGTGGGTACTGGAAACCAAACGTGGGTCCTCTAGGAGACAGGCAAGTGCTTTTAACCACTGAGCCATCTCTCCAGCCCCTCTAGTGTATTTTTTTATAAAATAATTTTTCTTTTTTTCTATGCCTATTTATTTACAGTGTGTCTCAATTAGCCCAGGCTAGTCCTGAGTTCACTATATAGTCAAGGGTGACTTTGAACTCCTGCCTCTACCTCGTTGGTGCTGAGATTGCAGGTGTTCTGCCCACCACATCTGGAATTAAGATGTCTTTTAAATGGTATGATGTATGACTTCTGCAGGAGCGGATGGGCTAGATGAAAATCTCTGCTTCAGTGTCTCGGTTGTGAGACTCTGGAGCTACTTACTGTTTGAATTGATTGCTTTTCATAATGAGTAGAGATGTTGCTTTTAGAGTCAAAACTCAGAATGTTTGGTTTTGGCAACATGTTTCAAGTAAATCAGCAATTTAGGAGCGTACTGGGCTGGTTACTCTTAATTGTCAACTTGACACACTCTGAAACCTCCTTAGAAGAGAGTCTTAATAAGAAATTATCTGGATCAGGTTGGCCTGCAGGTATTTGTGTAGAGAATACCTGCATCTTACTGAGGTATTATCTGGATAAGGTTGGCCAGTAGGTATGTCATGGGAGAATGTCTTAGAATGTCTTGATTGTTGATGGATGTAGAAAGACTCAGCCCACTGTGGGCAGCACCATTCCCTAAGCAAGGGAAGCCTGAAGAGTACAAGGGAGGAAAAGGCTAGCTGAGCGTTAGGCATGCATCCATTCATTTCTTTCTTCTCTTGACTGGGAAAGTGATGTGACCAGCTGTCTTAAGCAGTTGCTGCCTTGATTTCCCTGCAACAMTGGACTATACCATGAGATCATGAGCTAAAATAACACTTTTCTCCCCTGCATTGTTTTTGTAGAGGTATTTTAACAAGGCACCAGAAATGAAATTAGGACACCCACCCAAGTTTTCTACACTGTCAGGACCTACCCCTGTAAGCCAAAAGGGCAACAGACACCAAGGATGATGAGTGATATCAAAGAGTGGCAGGACAGGGTAGAACRGGGTCTAACCTGAGCTTCCTGAGCAAAGCTGTGCTCTACCCTAGAGCCATTGCCTGGCACACAGTGCAATGCCTGCCTCACTTGTGGGGTTACTCTTGCAGGAATAGAGAACCCGTTCTGACTTTGACGATACCAGAATGCTGTACCAATCTCTCACCCTACTGCAGCGGGCTCCTTTCCAAAAGCCCAAGGAGCTGCTTAGCATCTGGATGGTTTGCATCCCCTGCTTCTCCTTAATATAGAAAAGCCTTTCCATGCCCAACATTTTTCCAATCACAATGCCAAGGTGTATGACACGGCCAAAAAGCAATGAGTGTTTATTTTGCAGCGTTGAAATAGAAAGAATGATCTGGGAACACTTAATAGCTAAGATAGACCTCATCTAAGAAAAACAAAAAGAAAATAGAGATGGTGGAAGGATGGGCAGGATGGAGGGGAGGGAGGAGAGAGAGAGGTAAAGGAAGGAGGGGGAGGTGGAAAAACAGATTTATCACACCTTAGAGTAGATAAAATTATTAGGTCTCTCTTCAAACTGTCTTATATAACCTGCTCAACATATTTTTCAATGGTATGTTCTGCTCTTTGTCYATAAAAACAGAAAACTGACATAGGGTATATAAGCTGTGAAATGCAAATCATACTCTATGAAGGTGTAATTGCAGCAAGTTCATCTCTTTTTTTCTCAAAGAGCACTCCAGTGACAACTGCTTAGCAACCATGCCTGCTGGGTGTGCAGGGAGGCAGCTGTGCCTTCAGCAAAGGTGCTAGAGCATCCACAGCACGTTCAAGCAGAAACTCAATCATCCGCTCCAACCATTTCACATCATAGGTCAAGACCACGGGCCAGGGGATAGGGCTCATGTCCATGGCCGGTACTTTCTAGATGAATGGCAACTGACTTCCTGATGGTGACACAGCAGAACAATGGCTTTTGACTCCCATCTCCTCCAACTATTTCTGGATTTAAGGATCAGAGTAACTAAATAGCAGAAACTCTTTCAAGGTTCAGGGGATTCAGAAAAGGAGCAATTACCACAGCACCAACAGACAAGCGCAGCTAGTTCTCTCTCCTTTTGCCTTAATATGGAAGGGAAACTATTCCAGACACCTTTAAGAGGATTGGTTAGCAACCACAAAATGGGCCAAATGAAAACTAATGGCTAGTGTTCTCATGGACTCAAATGCAATAGAGTGAAAGGGTTTTTCCATTCTCCATAAGTTTCTCGATAAACTGCTTGCGGTAGGTATACTTTTCTATGAGCTGCAAACAAGATTTCCTTCAAAGACAAAAAGAGGGTGGAGACACGACAGGACAAACTAACTTGGAAAACCACCAGATGAAAGAATTAAGACGTGTTTCATTGCTACAGGGCTTCTCAGAGCATTTCATCTGTGTTTATATGCAATGTGTGCATCCGTGAGGCCCTGTCTCTGAACCCGGTGTCTGGAGGTGCTATTCACATGGAAGGTCCTGTAAGGTGGCATGTTCTGCAAAGCTGAGTAACTCTTAGATGAGTTGCTCTGACTAAGTTGGTTGGCTGAGCATTCATCTGAGGAAAGACGCAAACAGGAGGAAAGAAATTTAAGGTGCAGCAGGTGGTGTGTGACCAGGACATGAGGGAAAGGGAAAAGACCAGAGATSTCAGACAAAGACTGCATCAAGGAYCTGACGTTTGAGTAATGTCTCCTGTGAGTCTTCAGAAGATGCCAAGCACCATTAGGAAACTTGCAAAGCAGAGCAGAGCACTTTTAGATTCAGTCTCCTCTTCTCTTCCCTCTTCCCTCTTCCCTCTTCCCCTCCCTTCCCATCCCTTCCATTCTCCCTCCTCCTCCTGTCCTTCCCCATTCTTGCCCTCCTACAGCATTTGTTTTTTTGTTTTTTGTTTTTTTATAATGAAAATTTTTATTGGATATATTCTTTATTTACATTTCATTTCCCTTTTCCTGGTTTCCCCGCCCCCCAAATGTCCCATATGTTTTCCCTCCCCCTGTTCCCCTATTCACCCCTTCCTACTTCCCTGTTCTGGTATTCCCCTGCACTGCTGCATTGGGCCTTTCCAGAACCTGGGTCCACTCTTTCCTTCTTGTYGGACAGCATTTGGTAGGTGGATTGTGTCTWTGGTGTTCCAAGATTCTAGGCTAATATCCACTTATCAGTGAGTGCATGCCATGGRTATTCTTTTGAGACTGGGTTACTTCACTCAGTATGATGCTCTCCAGCTCCATCCATTTCTCTAAGAATTTCATGAATTCATTGTTTCTAATGGCTGAATAGTACCCCCTTTGTGTATATATACCACATTTTTTGTATCCATTCTTCCGTTGAGGGACATCTGGGTTCCCTCCAGTTTCTGGCTATTATAAATAAGGCTGCTATGAACATTGTGGAGCATGTATCCTTATTGCATGCTGGGGAATCTTCTGGATATATGCCCAAGAGTGGTATGGCTGGGTCCTCCGGAAGTATCGTGTCCAGTTTTCTGAGGAACCGCCAAACTGATTTCCAGAGTGGCTGTACCAGTCTCCTACAGCATTTGTATTGAACCTAGAGCCTCTTTCATGAGAGTCAAGTGGTTTAAAAATGAGCTACAATCCCAGCCCTAATGATACCTTTGACACAGGGCCTTTAAGGAGCCCAGGTGGGTCTTGCATTTTCAATCTTTCTATCTCAGCCTCTTGAGTACCTGTGATTGTTGGCATGTGCCTCGTGCATGGCTAGAAATCTCTTCCTGCCTGCATATCCCATGTAAGTTTGCCTTACTCTCTGCATATCATTCTATTCAGCTGACTTACAAACTCAAGACAGTCCTGACAGCTGTAAATAGAGCAGACGCTTTATCTGCAAACCAAGTCCTAGTTTCCACTGACTTGTAATCCCAACAACAAATGCTGACCTCACACACATGAATGTGCTGACCTCAGGCACATTCATGAGCCTGCTGGTGAAGCAGGAAGAACCTTACCTGGGCTTTCAATCATCCCGGCCACTCTGCCCAGCAAGAGAAGCCCAGATGTCAGGCCAGGGGTGTCCTGACCACGTGACCTGTCCACACTCAGCTAGTCCCATAATTTTACAAGACTTCCATCAGTCACTCTGTTTCACAGAAGAGGAAAAACTCAGAGCTTCCCAACTCTCCCAATGTCACACACATCACAGAATGGAGATGGCAGTGCCCAGTACTAACTTGCTCCAAGGAATGCACACTTCTTCCTCTGCCTGCACTGCCAAAGGCATTTGTGTCGGGGTGGTATCCTCACCCAGCATGGCTCCTCTGAGGTAACAAATGTCATGCTGTGCATCTGTAAAGGTGTCACCTTTGGAGTCTAAATACAGTTAGGACTCCTCAGAGTCCCCACTCTGAAGTGTACACTTCAATACATGCCTCTTTGTTTCTCCACTGGGAGAAAAGACTCTCAGATCTGTTTGGCTACAGCTGGCATTTCCTTCGGTTGCAGTGGAGGGAGGAATTGTGAATATAGTAGTCAGTTCTACTTCCTGGGTCTATTGATTGCATGTTTTTCTGCAAGTTTGCCTACCCTGGGCAAATTTTGAAATTTTTCTATGGCCCACTTTCCGTAAAGCTTAGTTCCAATAACAAAATAATTCTCTTCTACACCAACAATCTTACATACACACACACACACACACACAYACACACACGCACGCACGCACGCACGCACGCACGCACGCACACACACACACCTTGTCCTAGTCTGTTTTCTGTTGCCATGATAAACACCACAACCAAAAGCAACTTGGGGAGGGAAGGATTTATTTCAGCTTACCACTTACAGTCCATCATGAGGGGAATTGGGGCAGGAACTCAAGGTAGGGACCTGAAGGCAGGAACTGAAGCACAAGCATGAAGGAGTGTGGCTTATAGGCTCTCTCTCATGGCTCTCTCAGCCTGCTTTCTCACGCAAGCACTTGCCCAGGAATGGTACTGCCCCTAGCGAGCTGGGCCCGCCCCCATCAACTGTCAATCAAGGCTTGYCTACAGGCCAGTCTGACAGAGGCATTTTCTCAGATGAGGTTCCATCTTCCCAGACTCTAGCTTCTGTCAAGTTGACAAAAATTAGCCAACACTCACCTACTGGGGAAACTGAGGCAGACACATACTGAATGAAGGTTCATGGTAGATTTTCTTGTATACCAGCCTGGTCTAACTTCTTCTGCCCTACTGCAGGAGGTAGATATTTTTTTTTCTGGCTTTCATGAATGAAAGATGTCCCTGAGGAAACATGACTTTGACATGTCAGTTCCTCTTAGAATTCTAAGGCTTTATCACTAACTGACTCTGGCTTCAACTGTCCTTTTGAATTCCAGGCCTGAATCATTTTAAATAAAGTTATAGGTAAAACAAGAAAATAGGGAGAGGCTTTACCTCCCTCTTGAGGACCTTATGCTGGGACAGTCACAACCCTGCAGTCATTTAACTTCTGAGCAACAAAGTTCAAACCAGGAGGTTTCACTGGAAAGCTTGTACTAGTCACACTTGGGAGAATAGTCCAAAGGAGGAAACAATCGTTTTTGGCTCATGGTTTCAGAAGGCTCAGACCTTGGATGCTTGGCCTCATGCACTTGGACAGAAGGAATTGTGTGGCCCAGACACTGTTTTACCTTGTGGTAGACAAGAAGCAGACAGAGAGAACAGGACTGGAGCTGGGATATACTGTAACACAGAACATTGAACACCCTAACATCACAGCCAGGTACACTTTTTTTTATTCGATATATTCTTTATTTACATTTCAAATGTTGTCCCCTTTCCTGGTCCCGCCCCCATAACTCCCTATCCCRTCCCTCCTCCCTCTGCTCACCAATCCACCCACTCCCGCTTCCCTGTCCTGGCATTACCCTATATTGGGGCATCAAGCCTTCTCAGGATCAAGGGTCTCTCCTCCCTTTAATGTCCACCAAGGCCATCTTCAACTACTATGCAGCTGGGGCCATGGGTAACTCCATGTGTACTCTTTGGTTGATGGTTTAGTCCCTGGGAGCTCTGGGGGGGTACTGGGTGGTTCATATTGCTGTTCTTTCTATGGGTCTGCAAACCCCTTCAGCTCCTTGGGTCCTTTCTCTAGCTCTTCCATTGGGGACCCTGTGCTCAGTTCAATGGCTGGCTGAGAGTGTCCTCCTCTGTATTTGTCATGAACTGGCAGAGCCTCCCGGGAAAAGAAGGAAGACCAAAGTATGGATGCTATGGTCCTTCTTAGAAGGACCATGGGAGGAGATGCAGAGACAAAGTGTGGATCAGAGACTGAAGAAAAGGCCATCCAGAGACTGCCCTACCTTGGGATCCGTCCCATATACAGTTACCAAATGCAGACTCTATTGTGGATGCCAACAAGTGCTTGCTGACAGGGGCCTGATATAGCTGTCTCCTGATAGAGATACACTTTCAAACATGTCCCCCGGGTGACTTTCTTCCTACAGCCTTCCTGAGCCCCACCTCCTCATGTTCACACCACTCGCTGAGAACCAAGCATGCACTATAGAAGCCTGTAGGGACATCTCCTGTTC
>BDUI01012316.1:11845-26363 GCA_002335545.1 Apodemus speciosus
TGGCTTCTGGAAGCTTTATTTTTCCTACCCACTAAGTCCTGTGATTTATGAAGGAGATCTGTAACTCAACAAGAACACTCCCTCCTTCTCCCCGAGTTGAGAGCAAAGGAGCACGGGGCGGGGGGCGGGGGGGTGGCTGGTTTCTGCTCCCCAGGGCTTCCGGAGATAATCACATTCCTGGATAAGATGCTAGAATTTTTCATCCCTTCCTTCATCTCCCAAACAAGCATCTCTAAAAACCTCTCTTTCCTGATTTCCCATCTCTGACTACTTCCTTCACGCTGGTCACTAAATTTAACAGAGGTTAAAGAAACTCTGAACAGGGAAGAGCGGAAGCCRGCGCATGGCTGCTGAGGCCAGCGCTTCAGGCCTCTCGCTCAGTGCTTGAATAAGGCTGGTCCTTCCACGGCAACACTATCTAACCCTTCCAAAGCATAGAAGGCGACTGTCAGATGTGGGTTTTCCAACCGGGCCTGCCAGGAAGGGAGAAGGGAAGATGCGATTCAAAATCACATTGCTATGTTMGAATGGGCCACTCGGCTAAACAGTGTGGCTGGGTGGGAAATGCAGAAAGTCACTCGCTCTGTTTAAGTTCATATAGTCCTTTGGTTTGTATTGTCTTTAGGARGGTGCTGGGATCAGAAAACAATTGGGAGTCCTGATATCAGCTCTGCTCCAGAGTCTTGCGGTGTTGAGTTTAACCCTTTCAATTCTCTGCCTCAGTTTCCTCTTTCTTACGTGAGACATTTACTCTCACACGCCATCCATCTGCACTTTAGAACTGTTCCCTGTGCAGCTCAGGAAGGGCAAGGAAGAGAGCCCCCCTCCACCACCACCACCACCACCACCACAACTCCTGGTCTGGGTTTAGTTAGAAACAAACTTGCTTTTCTAAAAGACTCCTATTTTACCATCTTCCAAGATACATCTGCACATTTCAATATATGAGATCACATCCTAAGGAAAATTATTTTAAGAAATTCTGCTGTGACTCCTCTAGGCAAACAACCTTCTGGTACAACCAAGAACTATCCAGAATATATACATATATAYGTATATGCGTATATACCTATCGTAGTCTATTGAAATAGTCGCAGTCAACAGGGACACTGTCTTCCTTTGAGGATGCAGGTGGCCTGCCTGGCCCTAATTCAGCCTCTCTCTCAGTGTCCCTGAGGGCCCCTCAGCTAGCCAGAACTGGCTACTCCCTTTAATCGGCAGGGTCATCTGGACCTCAGCATGCTGCCTTGAAAGGCTACTGGTATTAGCTTCCTTGTTTTGCTGATGTCGAAACTGAAGCTTGGTGAGGTTAAATGAGGCGCAGACTCAAGTTCAAGTTTAAAGGCAAACAAACCATGCATCTCTTAATCAGTAAACAGTCAGGCAGGCATACACCCCTGCTCTAGGCTGGATCCAGCATGAGAAGTTGCAGGGATGAGGAAACTAGCTGGCAGGGGGCAGAACCCCCAAGGAGAGCTAAAGCTCCCAAATCAAGACAAGTAAGTGGGAAGCCCACTTGTTCCAGCAGCAGAGTCCCCTGTGTGCTCCATCTTAAAGGAGGGCAGAGAAGCAGGAGTGCGTCTTCAAGATGGAAGCTAAAAGCTGCTGATCAGCAAAGCAGAGGATGGTCAGGGCAGCCTGAAGGGGGACGGGGAACAAACTAGTGGTACGGATGAGGTAATGGTGAGCACAGTAACAAGGGGCTCAAAAGGCAGACGTTCCATATGTAAGGTGAATGGACAGGAAGATATGGGCATATAGACAGATGCAGATACTGATCTCTCAGATGCAGGTGCAGCTATGGGTGTAGATGCAGATACAGACTCAGGTGCAGATACCGATGAAGATGGATTCAGACAGAGATGCAGCATCTGATGCAGACAGACACAGAGGCATACAGATACAGACGGAGGTGAAGTGGCAGTTGCACATGCAGATATAGATGCAGATAAATACAGACAGAGGTGCAGCCAATGCAGACAGACACAGATGCAGACATAGATGCAGGAGCAGGTGCAGATGTAAATGAAGATGCAGATGCAGGTGCAGACAGAGTGCAGTAGCAAATGCAGACAGAGATGCAGATGCAGAGAGAGATTCAGATGCAGGTGCAGATAGAGATGCAGATAGATACAGACAGAGGTGTAACCAATGCAGACAGACACAGATGCAGATGCAGATGCAGATGGGTACAGATGGAGATGCAGACGTAGGTGCAGAGTGCAGTCTCAAATGCAGACAGAGATGAAGATACAAGTGCAGCTATGCATGCAGATAGACACAGAGGTACAGTAGCCGATACAGACAGACAGAGATGGAGACATATGTGCAGATGCAGATACAGATGCAGAAGATACAGACAGAGATGCAGTAACAAACGCAGACATAGATGCACATGCCRGTGCACAGACAGAAACAGATGGAGACACGGGTGCAGATGCAGACAGACACACAGATGAAGATGCAGGTGCATAGGGTTCAGATGAAGACTCGGGTGGAGACGCAGAAGAAGATGCAGACACATATACAGAGCTCATGTGCTTTCCAAGAGCCTGTAGAAAAAGGCATTAATACCTGCAGCTTTCCTACCAGAGCTACGCTGGCAGGCATATAATAACCTACACACAGTCAGGAAATACAGCCGTGCTTTTCTCACTCAGTACCAGAAACACCCAGGCGTGCATTCTGCCCTGTAACACTGGCAGTGAATCACATGTCTGTGAGCCCTTAACCATGTCATAAACCCTCGTGCCTCAGTTTCTCTTACTAACCACAGAGGATAACTCAACTGCCTGCCTGCCTGCCTGCCTATCTACCAATCTTGTTTCATTATACAAAAGTATAATTATCAAAATTATCCATATTTAATTTTTTATTATTTTATGTCTATGCATAAAATTTACCTGCATGTGTGTGCATCGTGTGCATTTTGGTGCCTACAGAGACCAGAAAAGGGTGTTGGATTCCCTGGAACTGAAGTTAGATCTGTGATTCATTATGCAGGTTCTGCGATTTGAACCTAGGTCTTCTGGAAGAATGACTTAACTGCTGAACCATCTCTCCAGACCCAAAATATTCAATCTTTAAATAGAGCCTGCTCTTTTAAACACTTTGCATACATTAATTCATTCAGCCCTAAGAACAGCCCTATCAGATCAATGTTGATATTATCCCCATGTAACAAAGGGAAACTGAATTTCAGGACAGATTCATACTTGCCTGGTGTCTCACAGCAGGGAAGGATTTAAACCTGAACCCCTCTCATCACCAGTTTGTTCTAAAGCAGTGATTCTTAAGCTGTGGGTCACGACCCCTTTCAGGGGAAAGGGGATGGGTGTCAAAAGAACCTTTTCACAGAAGTCACCTAAGACCATCCGAAAACAGATATTTACATTAGGATTTATAACAGTAGCAAAATTACAATAATAAAGTAGTAACAGAAATGATTTTACAGTTGGAGGGAGGGTTATCATACCCTGAGGAATCATATTGAAGGCTCACAGCATTAGGAAGTTAAAGAACCACTGCTCTAAAGCCTAATATCAAAGAGCCCCACCTAGGCATCAGAAAATTGTAAGTGGAGAGAACTGCCGGGGTTCCTTACTCTTAGGAGGCTGCAGAGGACCTTCAGCTTCCTCAGGCAAGGGTATCAGAGCTCAGCCAGAGCTCTGCAGATGCTGACAGCTGCATGCCAGTCATACTGTGTGTTCTCTCAAAGCACATCTCTGCCGCCGGGAGCAGGTTCATCTCCAGGAGACAGCGGTTGTCAAGCCCCCAGAGAACAGCAAGCACGTCAAAAATAGCAGCTAGTAGACATCATAGCTGCAATTTCCTTTCGAAATGTCGACCTTGCTTTCACCGAAGAGCCCAGGTCTGAACGCACTCTGGGCAGCCGGAAACGGACGGCCCTAAGGTTCCAGGATGGTTGAGGACTTGACTCAGGAAAATCCCCTCTATACTATCAGTGATGAGGTTAGAGTTACATTTAAAAAAGAAAATTGTCATAAACCTGAGCAGGGTAGACCCCAAAGAGGTCAAGGTTAGACCAGCATCAACATTGAGTTTCTGACTAATGGGTCTCTTTCCCCGTTTAATACTGTGAATGAGTCAATATCTTATAGGAATAACCCCACCAAAACCCGTWAACACACCTCCACCGCTCTCTAGGAGCTGTGTAAACAAGGGCACGAGGACAAAGAGGGAGCAGAGAGACCAGAGGAACCATTCTGTCCAGTTCAGAGTAAAGAAACATGAAAACATCACAGTCTCCAATCCCATGAGGCCCTGGAGCCCAGAGCAGGAGAGCAACCGCACGAGAAGCAGGCGCCCATCTGTCCACCTCCCAGTGGCCTGCCATCTGTCCACCTCCCAGTGGCCTGCCATCTGTCCACCTCCCAGTGGCCTGTGTCTGGCAATATGTGTCCTCCCTCCAAAGCCCTGGGCTCCAGGCCTCATTCTGCCATGAGGTGTCTGTGCAGAGGAATCTAAAAGGGACGTGGGCAGCTGAACGCATGATTTCCTCTTCCTCCCGTAAGTGACCGTGACACATCAGAAGAAGCACACACTTCCCTCCCTCAGGCAATAACACACAGTCAAGACCAATCAGAGGTCAGGCAGCAGTTCCAGCCAGACGATTCAGGGAGCTTGACATCTCCTGGGAATGGGATCTTTCTTGGCATTTACATAGAGATGCAAGGTGAGAGAAATAGCCCCGGCAGCAAAGCCTACATCAGAGACACGAGGGACCGAGCACAGAAGACAAGCTGTGCAATGAGAGGTGTCATGCGGAGGGAAAGGCTCAGAGGGAGAAGGACAAGGCCTTCAGGGCAACAGGAATCCAAAGGGACACCAGGCTGAGCTCTTGCAGACAATAGGAAAAGTATGATTAACTCTGACCACCTTAGTTGAACCAAAACATAGAGGACTGCCGGCTCCTATCACACAGAGCTAAGAAGGGTTAACAGTGACCTTGCAGAAGAGTGGAAGAGGGTGAGAATAGCTGCATTTAGCTCTTGATGCTTACAGATGCAAGGATTTGGTCAGGGAGCACCGTGGGGTTGTTTTGTTCAGAAAGAAAATACAAAGTCCTTGAGCAAGCCCTTGACCTTACTCCTGAATACTATGACGCATGCAGGACCTGCTCTCCAGAGAACGGCCTGATGGGTCTTCAGAGAAATACTAAGTTTGTATATCTCATGAAATCTTGACAGTCAAAATAAAACACCACAATAGACTCACATACACACACCCCACACATGCCACATACACACACAAACATATACCACACACATCACACATACACACACACACATACCCCACAGACACCCACCCACACACACATACCACACGCAAAAACACACACACATATACCATACCCCCATATCCATACCCCCACAGACACACCCCCACCCCCACAGACACACATGCATATAACACACACAGAATACAGACACACATACCACATACACACACACCACCAACACACATACACATACCCCACAGAGACCCCACAGACACATACCACGCACACACCACATATATACCATACACCCCAGACACACATGCACACACCCCAAAGAGACTACACATACACACACACACACACACACACCATACAAATAAACCTACTTCACACACCACACATACTACACATACACCTATCAGAAACAATACACATATTACACATGCCACATACTACAGATAACATATACACACATGTCATAAACCACACACACACACACACACACACACATCCTCACATCCACATCACAGCACAGACATATACACATATAACTCACAGAGCCCTCAAAGACACCATACACATACATACACACACAGACACATGGACACATGGATACACACATATATACCTGGACACATGCACACACACACACACACACACACACACACACACACACACACACACCATACAAATAAACCTACTTCACACACCACACATACTACACATACACCTATCAGAAACAATACACATATTACACATGCCACATACTACAGATAACATATACACACATGTCATAAACCACACACACACACACACACACACACATCCTCACATCCACATCACAGCACAGACATATACACATATAACTCACAGAGCCCTCAAAGACACCATACACATACATACACACACAGACACATGGACACATGGATACACACATATATACCTGGACACATGCACACACACACACACACACACACACACACACACACACACACACACACACACACACACACACACACACACACACACACACACCACATTCTTTTCTCCTGCCATCTTTCTTCTTTTATCCTAGCATTTTCATGCTCAAGAAATTTCCAGAAGACATTTTACTAACAGAATAGAATGTCCTCAGATTGTATAAGTGCAATCCCTCCAGGAACAGAGAGTATGCAAGGGAAATACGGTACCCGAGGAAACAGGAAACCTTCTTGGCACAATCCGGTTTACAGCTATCCTGTAGTTCAAGGTATGGTCCTCCCAGTGACACTGAAGAGGCTCTCCAAAGCCAAAAGGTGTGGGGAGGAGGGGGAARGAGATAGAAACATGCATGCAAGGCAGATGTCATTTAAATGAGGGGGGAGAAGAGAATCAGGGGAGGAAAAAGAGTGGGAAGGAAAGAAAGACTGCAGAGAAGAGATGGAAAAAAATCAAGGGGAGAGAGAATCAGAAAAGAGGGGGCAGAATCAGATGAAGGAAGACAGAACCACACAGCCGGAAAGACGGACAACAAAACCACGCTTTCCCCAGGTACTGAGCCCCTCCCCCTCCCCAACCTGTCAAGGGTGAAATACCACTATTAGGAGACCTACCTCAGAGGCAAGAATGGCCAGCTGTCCCTTGCTCCTCTGGGATGCTAGGCAGGAGGAGAGTCCTCATCCCAAGCAGAAACTGGCAGTCCCAGGGAGTCCTCTGGAAGCCCCCACTGGCTTATGTCAGTCATTGAGAGGGCTTGCACCCCACCTTCTGGAGCATCTGTGATCCTATTTCAGCTGCCAAGGCAGCACACGGTGGTGCACGTTCTCTTGATGACAAGGTTGCATCGGCCACATGGAGGCTCGGACGCAGGGAGAGCTCACTGGACAAAATTCTCCACAAAAAAAAACTTGATTGAGTCACAGTCTCTCAGTACTGCCTGACATCTTAAGAATCACTTGTGTGATTTTTCCCAGGAGCAATGCTGCTCCCTGGGAGGAAGGAGTTTCATTCTTCTTGATCTCTCTTAGAGCTGGGAAGAGCCTGCGTCTGAGATGAAAATACCATGACACCCCAGACCGACGTCATCCGTGTCCCCAAGGCCCACTCTGGCCACCCTGGAGGGGACATTATGTACCCCTCTCTGAGTCCCCCTTTTGAAAACCTTAACGTTGCTGTTGGCTGAATCAGGCAGTTTTTAAGCACTCAAGTTCCTGAAGACTCGGGGTAAGATGTGGCAGCGTCAGTGACCAGATACGGAGCCAGGAAGAAAGGTCTAGGCAGGAAGTGCTGGGAATCCACTTCCTCCACATTGTCAAAGGTCCTGAGTCCTTACGTTAGTTCTGCCAATGCCTAAACCGATAGCTTGGAGGTGTTCCCATGTGAGAAGCTGGGATTTGTAGTCTGTTCTCCCTTGATACCCAAATCAGTAGAGAGAACAGTCTGGAAGGTTGCTACAGCAACCAGAGTCCCTGGAGAGCCTGGCTCTCCACAAACCTCTTACTTTCAGGCATGCTCTGACTTGAAAAGGCAATGTTTGCATGAGGACAGGGACAGTGATGAGGGTGACAATATATACACACACAGAGGTCCATGAACACAAGTCCCCTCATCTGCCCTCAGCTGGGGGCATCCCTTTGACCACTGGGGTGGGCTTGGAGTAACTAAAATCATTGGAAACAGAAAGTACTTTCTTACTGGCCTTGGAATAGACCTCTGAGTCTTAAACATCTCAGTCTTTTACTATGTTGCAGGCTTGGAGAAGTCAAGCTCCCAGGAAAAGTGACTTCTGGCCGCCAAGTCTAATGCAAGAATACACTCCATTCTGAAGGGTGAGAGAAAGGATGGAGACCCAGCCCAAAATGCCAAGGAGAGACTTAGAGAGCTGATGGTCTGCAATGGCCTATCTTAGGCTTTGGATCCACGGTGGGAACTTCTGGGGTAAGACCTTGCCTTTGAGAGATAGGCAGGCAGTCCAGTGAACTAAAACTCAAAGCCATTACTATAATTCACACATTTGCATAGCATCTTCCCCACCTTCTTGGGTGAGTTTATTGATAATTCCCCATGAGGTAGGGAAGGGAAGACATTACTGTTCTCATTTAATGGGTGGGGGGAAATTGAGGCACAAAGAGGGACCATGACAACAGAGTTACTCTGTAAAGCTGTGGCAGAACTCAGATTGTGATCTATCACTCAGTGGAGCCACAGTGGCCTCTCCAGCCTACTGTCAAGGTCACTCCTTCCTAAACTGCTCTTCAGAAAAATCTTTTGGCAAAGCATTCCCTTCAGAGAGCTTTAAAGCATCAATAGAAAATTAAAAAACCTGTTAACAGTCCTTTGAGTCTCAGAACTGTACCCTTAAGAACTGAGAACAGTGTATCACAGTTTGTCAAAGGCAAAACTGAATGGCAATGTTACTGGGGGAGGGGGCAGTGGGCAGCTGGGAGGGTGGTAGTGATTTCACAATGGGAGAAGATGGCTTGGTCCAAGTGGGAACCACCAAGTTACCTTAGCAGGCCAAATGCAGCTCCAAAGGAAGAGCAGGGCAGACAAACGTTTGCTTGACTCAGCAAAATCCTCCAAGAGGCTGCCAACAGAACGGCCGTGCCCGTTCCTGGCTCCCAACCAAAGGCTGTTGTTGCCTGTGGCATAAGAGGAAAACTATGCTGGCATTCGGGATGTTAACTCAGCTGTCTGTAGGTTACAGTTTTATAAAAACAAATCCATCTGCAATCCTAGGTCAGATTCCCAGGAAGAAGGGCAGAGGATAACCTTAGAGAGGTCTAGCTAATCAGGGAGAACTGGCTGCTGGCTGCAGCACAGTGCCTCTGCCTGTTCCAAGTGACAGTCTCTGCTAAGTGGCACCTCGCTTCCAATGTGTAGTCCAGCCAGTCCTTTGGCTCTGGTCAGCCTTTGTTCCTGTCTCCGCGGTTCTATCTTCTAGTTCCTCTGCACAYGAAGGCACTTGCACATAAAAAGAACTTGGCTCTGAGAAAGTGCCTTCCTGGAAGCTCAAAGGAGTCACGGAATCAGAGTGCTGAGGACTAATGTAGACCCCTGCCAGCATCTCCTGTGACAGATCACAACTGGAGAAATCCACTGGCCCTTATTGGTCTAGAACTGACCCTTATGTCCTTCAAGTAATCCAGTTGGGTAGTATTTYCTCTAATTCCATTCAAATTTAGCCATGAATAACTTTCAAAGCCATGCAGCTAATATAGCTGTACCAGCCAGAAGATGGAGAGGGCACCAGCATGGCAAGCTGAAATCTTTTCCATCCTTCAGATTCTGCCAGTGACCAAGTGACCGGAAGCTAAGGAAGGTGCATGACCCAAAGCAAAGGACACTAAAGAAGGGACCTGAGTGTGGCTGCCTCCTAGTCTATTGGTGTCACCATTCCTAGAGATATTACAAGACCCAGGCATGAAAACTCAGTCTTGAGGGAAGGTCGGTCAGAAATGTGCATCTCATCCACATGACTGATGAGCGTGATTGGGTGGCACCGTTGAAATTTCCAAAATGTCACTAAGATGGAGAAACCTCGAATGCTGCGAGGATCGAGCAACAGTCTACAGTCCAGATATTTGGTCCAGGATGCCATGGGCTGTGTACTGGGGGAGGGGGGGTTCGCGGTCCTCTGGAGCTAAGGCGGGAGTAGTGGGCATGAGAAGGAAGCCTGAGAGATGACTTGCTCAGAGCTTCCGTTTTCCTGCAGGCCTGCCCGCATCCGTCAAACCTCGGTGAGCAGCCTTTTCTCCGTATGAGCTCGATGTGGAGTCGGAAGGTAGCTGGGCCGCCGTTCCCGTGAAGCCTCGGCGAAGTCAGGTTTGCCAAGCCCATTGTCCGTTGCCTTCAGGTCCGGCGTAGGCTGCCCACAAGTGACGTGAGTATACTGCCCTTGCTCCTCCTGCTCCGTCTCCCGGTGGTAGAAGTAGTTGAAATTGGAGACAATGACCGGTACCGGTAATGCAATGGTGAGGACCCCGGCAATGGCGCACAATGAGCCCACAATCTTGCCCCCTACCGTCATGGGGTACATGTCCCCATAACCTACCGTGGTCATTGTAACCACAGCCCACCAGAAGGCATCTGGGATGCTGGGGAAGAGCGAGTCAACATCATCAGCCTCTGCGAAGTAGACAGCGCTGGAGAAGAGGATGACTCCGATGAAGAGGAAGAAGATCAGCAGCCCGAGCTCCCGCATGGACGCCTGCAAGGTCTTCCCCAGGATCTGCAGCCCCTTGGAGTGGCGGGAGAGCTTGAAGATTCGGAACACCCGGACCAGGCGGATGACCCTGAGGATGGCGAGGGACATGGCCTGCTGCCCATTCTGGCCACTGCCACTACTCACAGGCTGCTGCTCGTGACGTTGCACCAGCTCAGTGCCCAGGGTGATGAAGTAGGGGAAAATGGCCACCAAGTCGATGATGTTCATGATATTGCGAAAGAAGGCCGCCTTGCTGGGGCAGGCAGAGAAGCGCACCAGCAGCTCAAACGTGAACCAGACGATACACAGAGTTTCCACCAGGAAGAACGGGTCTGTGAAGAAAGAACCCCCGAGAGTACTAAATGAAGACGTTCCTCCAGTCCCCAAACCCCCAGAAGGAATGCTACCGGGAAATGCATAGGAATCCTCATCCTCATCTTCTTCCTCGTGGCTCCCCCTGGAGGCCGGGGATATGCGGGTCCCACTACCCTCGTTGCTTCCACCGCGCCCATCTGCACGGAACTGAGGCAAAGTCTCCAGGCAAAAGATGACGATGGAGATAAGGATGACCAATACCGAGACGATGGCGATGCCTCGGGCGGGCCCGGAACTCTCCGGGTACTCAAAGAGAAGCCAGACCTGTCGCTGGAAAGGCTGGGAGGGGAGTGGTTTCTCATCCTCGCCACCTTCAGGCAGGCAACCCTCATCCTCCCGGAAGGCCGCCAGGGCTTCCTCTCCCAACTGATAGAAGCGAATCTCTTCCATAAAGATGTCCAGGGGCACGTTAACCGGCCGGCGCAGGCGGCCCCCAGATTGATAGTAATAAAGGATAGCRTCGAAGCTGGGTCGGTTGCGGTCAAAGAAGTATTCGTTCCTCAARGGGTCAAAGAAGCGGACTCTGCGGCCAGGGTCTCCTAGCAGCGTGTCAGGGAACAGCGACAGGGTGCGCAGCTGCGTCTCGAAGCGCAGCCCGGAGATGTTGATCACCAGCCTTTCACTACTACAGCAGCCGCCGCCGCCCTCGGCCTCCTGGAACTCACCCGCATCCTGTTGCTCCCCCTCCGGCCCACGGACCTCCCCCGGCGCCGCCAGCGTCAGGGATTTCTCCGATCTCATGTCACCTCGGCGGTGCGCTCCCCGCCACTAGGACGGCGCCCACGACACGAGCTCCGGAGCGCGGCACCCGCTTCCCAGCTTCGGCTGTGCCCTCCTTTAGGGTGGGGCCCGTGCTCTGACCTGGCGGTTAGGTCGGTGAACCCTGCAGCTGGTCCCTCTGCCAGGCTAGGTCTGGGATGTGGCTCTGGCTCTCAATAGCCGCGCCTCCGTGCTCAAGATTTCTGAGATGCCTGGAACCCGCAAACTGTCGCGCGCGCGTGAAACTGGCTGCCTGGAAAGACGCGTGGCTTAGCCCTCGATGGTGCCTAAAACTGGGCTCGGGACCCACAGGTCCGCCCTCCAGACCTGCTGGCTCTCACCAGGTCCTGCTGCGCTTCTCCAGATGTACAAGACTCCAAGCTGCCGCTGGTACCGAAGCGCCAGATGCGCCTCCCTCTGGCTCGCCAAAGACTCCAGCCCGGGCTCGGCCTCCGCCTCCGCCCTACGTCCACCACCGAACTAGGTCTGGCCAAGGTCGCGATCGCAGCCGCCACCTTCTTCCCAGGAGCTGTTTTACAGGCCTCGGAACCGCCCTGGGCCTGCCCCGGGCGCCGGAGCTCGGAGACCCACCTCCCCACCGCTTCAAGCCTTGCCTGYACCCGCAGCAGCCCCAGCAGCAGCAGCAACAGCAGCAGTAGCAGCAGCAACAGCAGCAGCAGCAGGCTCAGCTCTCAGCTCTGCCCTTCCTCCTTAACACACTCTCCAAGTGACGTGGCAGGCCCCGCCCGCTGCCCCCTCCCACCCCACTCTCACATCACACCCCTTACCCAGCCAGGGGCTGCAGCAAGCCTGGATGCTGGGGAGAGAGATGTGTACACTTGCCTCCCCAGTAATCTTTCCCGCGCTCTCCTGGCACGCCTCTTGCTTTCTCACATTCACACGCACGCCCCCACCCCCTCCCCCACCCCTACCGCACCCCAACCAAGCCGCAGTATCCTAATAGCACACCCACTCCATCCCCCAGTCATCTCTACTCATTTCTGTTCACCGGGCTGACCTGCGCAGTGTATCTCATCAAAAAGAAATCACACGCTGGCCCCAACACACCCCTGCCCAATAAGCTAAACACAGCGCCTGACCCCTCAACAGCTATTTACTGGGGGCGGGGAGGGGGGGCGCGGAGAGGTCCATGTTTTCTAAATTCATGAAGACATGTTTGCCAGTTTCAACCTCTACTGGGGGTTGTGGGGGGGAATGAAGTATTTTTAAATGTCTTGAGAGCTTTCCATTTAGGCTGTGTCCCAGTGTTAATTCCCCAACAGACTCTCACTTTTGCAACCTGGAAAGGCAAGGCCGCAGCTCTCCTCTAAGGCAGAGTGACAGTAAGAGGGAGGGGAAGCCTGTCCCTGCCCGGGGAGTGGGAAACCCTCCACCGTGGAGTCCTGGGGACATCGGGGACATCCGCCATCATCTCCATGAAAAAGCACCCGAAGATTATGGTACTAAAGAAAGACTATATACAGGAAACTGCAGCCGGAATCTTTGCTCCCCGCCGCCTCCTTGGGGGGAAAAGAAGAAAGAAAGAAAAAAAGATTCTGCAATATGTGCTTATGTGTCAAGGAAAAGGAGGAAAGGATAAATGAAAAGGAGGTACATCAAAATGTCAATAAACAATGTAGCTATGTTTGATGAGCAGCTAATAGACACATTTTAGTTGCTTTACCAGAAAGATGGCCTCCCTTTGTAGGCCATGGAGTGTTCTTTGGTAGGATTTGGATGGGGCAAAACACTCTGCCTCTCTTAGAATGCCAGAAAGGTTTCCCATCCATTCTCCCAAAGGCTTCCTCCCTAAATCACATGGATGAAGATGCTGGAGGGTGCACCTTATTGTTTCAGACTACCACACCCAGGCGGCTTACTCCTGACTTCCTGCGGCCACGGTGGATTGGCTGGCAATGGCCAGTGTTTCTGTGCAGCTGCTCCTTCATAAGAAAGAATGTTCGAGGATAAGGATGGGAATGGCACCTAAGAATCTCCCAAACCGTGAGATGCATGCGTGGGGTCTTAGCCATACGATATAGACAGACTGTTTTAAAACCACAGCAGTCTTCACAGCAGGTGCTCCCAGAGGGATGAGGCAGGGGAGGAAACCAGAGCTCCTGGACCTGTAGGGAGGAAATCAAGTGGAGATGATGCTGACCTCACCACGCACTGCAGCTTGGGTTCTCGCCTGTCCCTCCCCAGGTCTACCCGCCGCAACCTCTGTCTCTCTTAAGTGTGACTTGGTCTCCACTCCTCCCCCTCGCTTACACAGTTCAGTGAAGGGTGAGAGAGCATGTCTGCTGCATTTACCCAGTCGATAGTTTTCCCATTTGCAGGCTATGCAATTAAGCAATTTAGACGCCACACAAAAGTTACTACACTCAAAGAAAAAAAATAAAATAAAGCAAAAATAAACACAGTACAGGAGACACACTCTTAACCTGTCCACAAGTATTTCCTGGGTTGCAAATTGACTTGCCGTGATTCTTTGGGTTTTGTTTTTGAGGTTTATCCCTAATTATTCACCTGCCTGTCTGTTGTCTTCATGGCTGCTCTTCCAGAATGGATTGTTGATGAGATCAGTAACATTGAAACAAAATAAGTGAAGAAATTGTGTCCTTCTAGAAGATGCACCAGGCTCTAATGTGACTGTAGATAGCCATTTGAATACTCCTGTTAAACTAGCTGTCACTGCCTGCCGTCCCACAGGCAGATTTGTGGTTACCTTCAAGTMAGACTTAAGGCTGAGCCCCTAGAAAGGTTTCCTTTTACACTGGGAGGTTCCCTTGGGAGGCAGACGCCATTAGCGAATTCATGAATCAGACTTCTGTTTTTAGTTCTTTTGTGAGACAGACTCATTCCTTGTGCCTAGATAGTTCCTTCTAAGTATATATTAAGGATGAATTTTAAAGAATCACACCTTCAGAAGTGCCAGCTCCCTGAAGAGGAGAGAC
>BDUI01012318.1:18040-38954 GCA_002335545.1 Apodemus speciosus
GTACCAGATTTAAGTAATGCTTAGTAAATTATCTGGTAGCTCACCAGTCAGCAGCTCACAGGCATTCAAGAATAAGTATATAGCATCTTAGATTATAAATTCAATTCTTAACAACCAAATAAGGGACTCATGATTTTRAACTAGGYCCTTGCAGCTCTGGGTAGGGCAGAGGAATCCCTGGGATTCATCTGGGGCAAAATAAAGGTGATTTCAAATCAAGAAGAGATTTRAACCAAGGCCTTATCTCRATTAYTTGAATTTCCTCAGTGTYSTACCTGGCAATGAAGAGGCAAGATGAAGACAGCATAAAACTTAGGAGGCCTAATCTTAGACTCTATCGTTCTGGCAGATTGGAGTCCTGTTGTYTTCTCASTAYGCTTCCAGTCCACTGGTAACCTGTTGTATTATTTATTCTAGTTATCTGACTACTGGCCAAATATCAGGTAACTGGGGATTTTTGAGGTCCTGTACTTTCTCTGAAAGTTGATGTCTGAAGCAGTCTCCAGGCTTTTCTGACTAGAAAGGCCCGACTTTCTTGCTCGTTGGCTTTCTTCTTAGTACCCCTGACTTGCTGCATCAGTTTCTGTTCTGAGCTTCAACTGAATCATGAAATTGAGATTTGAAGCCTTAAAGACCACAGAAGAAAGTCAGTGACCGAAATTTCCTGTTTAGTATCTCAGCAAGTATGTTTCTCATTCTGTTCTCCAAGGAGGACCCCTTTTCTGATTGTGATTGTTCCAAACTGAGATTGCTATTATGCTAATGAAMCTGAGCCTAAGAATCTATGCTAAATTTTTCAACTCTTTCCACTGGAAACTGGTTTTTGAATAAGCCTGTTTCTTCCCCTTTAAATATCTAACTTTCAAAGTTGTCTTGCTCTGTTTCATCAGGTTCTGGGCTTTGGTTATGTCTCAGAAATTTAGCTGATCACTCAAGTGCCTGTGATTGTTTAGTCCAGAAGCYGAGAACACTGAATACTGAAGCTCAGGTTGCTTTCCTCTTTGTGTAAGGTCAAGGGCGCCAGCCCAAAGATGGTTYTAAGTGGGGTCTTCCCACCTCAATATAAMCTAATCAATTTCATCCCTTACAGGCATGGCCAGAAGTTAAACAGTCTCTCATGGGTCTTCATGAAGCCTYGTCTTTCACATAACTCGATTCTGTCAAGTCAATCACCTAAACATCACAGAAGCTTAAAGTTTCTTTATCAGTAAAATGATATAGAAATGTTTCACTTGCTGATTGTGGCAGAACAAAAATAAAGCAACCAAATAAATAACATAAAAAAATCCCACCCAAATGAATTTGCAAATTGCCCTTTCTAACTCTATGAAGAACTGAGTTGGAATTTTGATGGGGATTGTATTGAATCTGTAGATTGCTTTTGGCAAGATGGGCATTTTTACTATATTAATCTTGCCAATCCATGAGCATGGGAGATCTTTCTATCTTCTGAGGTCTTCTTCAATTTCTTTCTTCAGAGGCTTGAAGTTCTTGTCATACAGATCTTTCACTTGCTTGGTTAGAGTCACGCCAAGGTATGTAATATTATTTGTGTCTATTGTGAAGGGTGTCATTTCCCTAATTTCTTTCTCAGCCTGTTTATCCTTTGAGTAGAGGAAGACCACTGATATGTTTGAGTTAATTTTATATCCAGCCACTTTGCTGAAGTTGTTCATCAGGTTTAGGAGTTCTTTGGTGGAATTTTTCGAGTCACTTAAGTATACTATCATATCATCTGCAAATAGTGATATTTTGACATCTTCCTTTCCAATTTGTATCCCTTTGACCTCCTTTTGTTGTCTAATTGCTCTAGCTAGAACTTCAAGTACTATATTGAATAGATAGGAACAGAGTGGGCAGCCTTGTCTGGTCCCTGATTTTAGTGGGATTGCTTTAAGTTTCTCTCCATTTAGTTTGATGTTGGCTACTGGCTTGCTGTATATTGCTTTTACTATGTTTAGGTATGGGCCTTGAATTCCTGATCTTTCCAAAACTTTTAACATGAAAGGATACTGAATTTTGTCAAATGTTTTTTCAGCTGTCTCCTGAGAGGCCCTGCCACAGCCTTACAAATGCAGAGGTGGATGCTTGCAGCCAACCATTGGACTGAGCGTGGGGTCCCTAATAGAGGAGTTAGAGAAAAAACTGAAGGAGCTGAAGGGGTTTGCAACCCCATAGGAAGAACAACAGTGTCAAACAACCAGANGCCTTACAAATGCAGAGGTGGATGCTTGCAGCCAACCATTGGACTGAGCGTGGGGTCCCTAATAGAGGAGTTAGAGAAAAAACTGAAGGAGCTGAAGGGGTTTGCAACCCCATAGGAAGAACAACAGTGTCAAACAACCAGACCCCCCAGAGCTCCCAGGCACTAAGCCATCAACCAAGGAGTACACATGGTTCCAGCCACATATGTAGCAGAGGACGGCCTTGTCAGGCATCAATGGGAGGGGAGGTCTTTGGTCCTGTGAAGGCTTGATAGATATCCCAGTGTAGGGGAATCGAGGGTGGGGAAGGTGGGTGGAGGAACAYCCTCATAGAAGCAGGGGGAGGTGGGATAAGATAGGGGCTTTCCAGGAAGGGTGGGACTGGAAAAGGGGATAACATTTGAAATGTAAATAAAGAAAATAGCCATGAAAAAAATATATAAATAAAAAAATCCCACCCAGCCTATAAGTTGCAGGGCCAAAATACCAAGCTCAGGCCTGCTAGATTCCAGTCGATGCAGTTTCAATTATGTCTATTATGCAACTGTGTCTGAAGTCATCCCTTTGAGTTCCTGGTTAGTTTATACCTTATAAGGTCAGTTAAAACAACTCACTAATGCGCAAACCCACAATCCTTGTAATTTTGTCATTTGTATTTTTTTTTTACTCCCCCCACCCCCTGGGACTTAAGAGAAGAATATCGCAGATGTCAGGAAGCAACAGGCATGTTCCGTAGCCAGGAATCAGCACCCACGTGAACATCAGTTGCCTAAATGTTTTCTTTCATATATCTTGATATTTCTCAGAAGCACACCATCTGTTCTTAGAATAGACAACGAGAAAATATCTGGTAGTTTTTCTTATCTCTTATAATGAATTATCTTTGTTCTTATGCATATGTAATCAGCTTTTGAACAGGAGTACAAAATACCTACCAACTTGTCCCTGCAAAGGAARGAGATGTATGTTAACTAGATTAAATATGAGGAAAGGACATAGAAGTCAAGAGCTTCTGATCAGGTGCCAAAAGATGGTCACTATATGTTCTTTTATGCAGGAGCTAGAAAAACGGAATTAGAAGTAGACTCTTGAATAGAAGAGATTGGGAGTGGTACATGCATGTAGACTGAAAAGGGGCAGTTGATTAGATGCATATGCATTATATGCATGTATGAAAATGCATACTGAACCATTAATATGCATGGTTAACATGAGTTAAATACTTTTAAAAGTGCTCATGCTCTGGTTGTGATAGGTAGTATTTGAAACACTCAAGACATTGACAACTACACAGTAATAATTTAATAAATGCTTAGTATTTTTGCATTTACCTATTTTCTAGTTGTGGTGGTTCTGCCCCTTACCATCAGTAGACAAACCGTCTCCCTGCTTTGCCTTATGTGTCCTGTAAGACATGAAAGCCAAAGTAATCTCTCCATTTTCTTATCTAAAGAATTTTTATTGTTCCCTGTAAAGACTAAAAGATGTAATCCCTGTGCTCGAGGCCACAGTCTGCTTTAAGAAGCAGGCTGAACCAATTACCACGCAGATACATTTAGTTTTCATGATGGGAGCGATGAGAATGGGGAATGAGGTTCCTGTTGGGAGTGAGTAATTTGTCCCTGTAAGTGACACTTGATTTTTGAAATCTGAAAGATGAGTGGCATCTCACTGAGGGCAGAGAAGCACAAAGGTGAGATGCTCTAGGGGATGTATGTTCATTGTGCCTGTCTCACCCTTTCTCCTTCCTCTCCTCTAAGCTCATGACGGTGCCAGAGATAATATGCAACATGCATGGATAGCATGGTTCTATAGATGTTAAAAGTGCTGGAACATTTTTACACTGGTTGGTGACAGTTTCTACTTTATATAGAAAATAAATATGAAGTAATATATGTATATATATATGATATAATTTTAGTAGAAGGCTAGCATAGAGGGCAACTTTAAACCTTTTGCAGAGAATTAAATATTCAGTCTTGCTTAACAAATACAAATGATCATTGCTCCTAATACTGTTTTGAAAATAGTGAGCTAACTCTTATGGTTGAACTGACAAAGAAGATAACTTAAAAACTTTTAAGTTTTAGTTTGTTTGTACATATGGATGATAAGTCATAAATATCACAATGGGATATTTAATGAAAAGAAAGGATCATATCTACTATATTGCCTTCATAACCATTCACTGGATAGCTGTTATTTCCACCACTGTTCAATGAGGAATTGATGCCTTTAGAAAATGAGGATAATGTCTGCAACATCTCTCGTGAAATACTGCAAGGAATATGCGCTTGCTTTTCAGCTTCTGTATGTTAGGTCAGCATCCATTTGACTTCCAATCTTAAGAAGCTGAGTTTTTCTGCAAGCAGCAGTCTTTCCTTTTCCATACATTATGCATGCACATCATATAATTACTGCAGATTTTAAAAATAAGCACTGTCAATAATTATTCCAAAGTTTCTATCTGGGCTAACAAACTTTAGTCATAGCTAGCAATTTATCATTGTAATGATGAATAGAAAATTCCTGGAGGACAAAAGGTACAGGTTGCTTTTGTCATTCAACAAAGAAAGGAATTCTAGAACGTTTCCAAAATTGTTATGATCAAGAGAAGCAGGGGGCGGCTTTCATTCATCGTCTCCACATGATGTGGGATTTTAATGCAGCCATTAGCATAGTGTTTAATGCTAATGAATTAACTCTTATCCAGCAAATACTTATAAGTTATATTTTGGCAGCAAACATACAGAATAGATGTTCAAAGATCCCAGGAAGTTCTACTCAGATATGCTAAATATATCCCTATGGGAAAAAAGTAGGTAATGAGACATGAAGAAATATGTGGAATCTTGATAGGAAAAGAAATCAGTGAAAATATCTTAGACTGTCATTGGAAGGAAGGAGTAAGAGCTGAGCTCTGCCTCTAGTTAGAAAGCAAGGCACTATTAGGGGCAGGTTGCCTGAAAATAAATGAGAGGTGGGTTATAAGTCCATTCAGCATCTGACAGGGTCAGCATGTAAATCTCCTCCACTGACCCGTTGAGTATCATAATATCAGAAAATGATGGAGCACAGAGGAATTAATTCATTTGCTTAATATTTATTGAGCATTTTCCATTATAGCTGGCATGCCCAGGCACTGGAGATAAAGTAGTTAAGGAAGCATCATAATCTCTGACCTTAAGGTTATTATCAAATAAATTATTGTGATTTTGGATAATGGCAAGTGCTATGAAGAAAAAAAGACTATGAGAGCTCGGGCACGTGTACGAGAGGTTGAATTATTTTAGGAAGGTAGTCAAAATTGCTTTTTGTGGAAGAGATGTTTATTGAAACAWGACTGATATGAATATGTCAACTATAGAAATGTCTCTGGGAGGAGCATCCTAGGCAAGGAAGAAGAGCTGAGCTAGGTGAGCACAGACACCCTAGACAAGATGGTCTAAGAATGGGGAAAAGAAAACGAGGAAATTATTGATGTCCACAATCAAAGATAGTCTAGGAAATTGGTCCTAGATTGAATGCTACTGTTAGATACGATTTTCTACTTTATCTGAAGACATCATCAGATCATCACCACTAGGTCACCCTGCAGGGAACTTGTCACCAAAGGTCAAGTAGACACATGGTATTTTCAATCTGTGATCTGGAGCCAGTCTGAATTTAAACCTCAGTTTTGCCACTAATTGTCTGCCTGTGACATTGGTAAGTTTAAACATTTATTTTTATTTATGTGTATGTGTGTGTACCTAATTGTCTTTATGTGTACCACACGCATATAGTGACTTTGGAGGCCATAAAGGAGCCTCCGATCCCCTGAGCTGGAGTTATGGGTGATTGGGAATGATATCACATAGGTGCTGGTTTCCTGCAAGAGCTCTTTTTTTTATTAGATATATTCTTTATTTACCTTTCAAATGATTTCCCCTTTCCTGGTTTCCCCCTCCCCAAAAGCCCCATAAGCCCTCTCCCCCCACCCTGCCCTGTTCCCCCTCCCACTTCTCTGTCCTGGTATTCCCCTACACTGCTGCATCAAGCCTTTCCAGGACCAGGGGACTCTTAAACAGTGAGTGGTGTTATTGGCCCCAAATTTGTAAATTTATACAGCTCCATGTGCCTCAGTTTTTTCATCAGGGAAATGAGGGTTGGACGTTGCTTACCCCACATAGCCTCAGTGTTAAATTCTCCACCAGTTCATGTGTGGTTCTTAGGAAGACATTTTGTAAGGTTATTGTTGCTATTATCACACAGTTTTCTCTCTGCAAACCATGCTACATGTTTCCTATAACATGTTCTAGACTGTTATATCAACAATTGAGTAGTTTGTGTAGAGCTTGAGAGCTCTCTTTATGTATAGGAATCAGTCATACTATTTAATTTCAACAGTTTTAACTTCTAAAAAAAATGAATGTAGAATCTAGGTCACAAAAAGGTTAAGCAAGTTCCAGCATTAATTAGCAGCTGAGCTGGAATGCATACTTTTGCCAATTTTGTTCATTTTTATAGCCCAATGATATTTTAATGTAAACTTCTCAAGTATTCTGCATGCTATCAGATTTTATATCCCTATCAATAGGGCACCTTTTAAAGATTTGTAAAAATTTTGTTGTAAATTTATTTCTTTATTCAATTGTGTGTGTAAATTAATGGGAATATAAAGGTCAGAGGTCAGTTTGTAGCAATCGGTTCTCTCTTTCYATCATGTAGGTCCTCAGATTTGGTGGCAAGTGACATTTACTTTATAAGCAATCTCACTGACAATATTTCTGTTATATTGTCACTAGTCATTAGAAGTGATTATCATATATAATCAGTCATAGGTAATAACTTTTGAGCCATATGACTTCTCAGATATACATTCATTGTATAGTAAAGTTTTTGTTTTGTTTTGTTTTTAGAAGTTTTTAGAAGTGATAAGTAACATTCAGAAGTCCAACATATAAGAGAAATTTAGTAAACAAGCTGACAATACTGTCTCATGAAGTCTCAAACAATACCATAATTAAATAATGTATACATATTACAGTAGAACCCAAACCATGCAGGGAAGAATTGAATGAGAGTGAATTCACAGGGTCCTCTTCTAGCTAGTTGTGTTCTTTGAAAGAGGTCCTGCAACTTCCTTGTACCTTAGAGCTTCACATGTGAAATGTGGAGGGCCAGTGATGTTGGAATCTGTGTCTCAGAGAATCACTAACAGAAGTTGTTAATCCACTTCCTATCCGTTTTAATCATAGTCTCTGTGTCTGACCCAAAGCAGTCACTTGTAGAACCATTTGAAAGATACTGACCATAGATAGCCTAGAAGTTGATGGAAAGAATTAAAAATAGAATAATATAAATGGATTTTCTCTGAGCAGAATGCATTCATCAGTTTCACAGAATCTGAGGACTGGTGAGCAGGGAGGTGATTTTAAGAGAGCTCTTCCTGAGAAATTTTGTGACTGCCAGACTCAACATTAGTCTAACCTTGCTGTCTCTCGGTGTCCTCTCCTGACCTTCTGTGCTATTTGTAGTCACTGACTGTGAAGTCTGGCATTCCATTCCAATCCAGACTGTGGTACACGAGCTCTCAGACTCCTCAGAATAAGCCTTGCTCATGAAGAAGGACCTCACTGCTTTCTTCCTAAAGCTTCTGTCCCGGCGTCTCTCCTGTCTTAGGTGCATTGTGGTTATACTACTATTATATTCCTCCTCCTCCTCTTCCTTCTCTTCTTTCTCCTTTTCTTCCTCCTCCTCCTCTTCCTCTCCTCATTCTTCTTCTCCTCTTTACTCCTCCTCCTCTTCCCCTTTTCCTCCTCCTCTCCTTCTTCCTTCATGTTCTCCTCCTTCTCCTCCTCTTAATGAAAGTCAACTTGCTTTCCAGGTTGCCCGAGAGAAGGTCCTATCGTCCCACGAATGCAGTCCTTCCAGCTGGAATTTCTGTCTCCACCCAGAGCAGGGCCCGAAGCCTTTCACCTTCTGCATGATTCTCAGATAATAGTAAGCTGGAGCGCTCACCAGCACTTGGAACACCACCTTGGGAAAGTTGCTCACCCACCATGAACTCTCTACTGGAGTGCTTGGTCTGCAGGTTTCTACTAGTGCCATGCTAGGGAACATGCAGCACTGTCCTCCAGTACCCCAGCCATCCACTCAGCTCCACCCACTCTCGTGGTAGCCATTGGCTGCTATGGGTTGTCTAAAAGAAGCCCAGATGGGAGGCTTATCATATTATCAGGAGTAGAATCAGACACAGATACACACTTTATTATCTTTTGTGTGTTTTTTTTTAGGATGCCCCTAAGAATTAAAAGGATATACTGTTAGATTAATTGAAGCAATACATAATTAAAGAGGAAACCAACCTCTATAGAAGCAGAGTTGTCCTTTAATCAGACAATTGAAGGGCAGCAGTCTCTCCTTGGCGTGGAGACTGTGCACTATGGCATGGGGTCTTGAGGTCTTAGAAGGCTGAAAAGAGAATCTGAAGGATGGAAGATTCCATTTGCAGGTCAGTTCCTATGCGGTCTCAAAGTGGCAGGTACCATTGGAGGTTGGCATGTTGATCTMAGTATCAGAAGCTTCCTGGATCATAACAGCATCCCACAAGTGTTATCAGTCAAGTCAACTTTTCTGACTAGAGTTTCTCATCCCACCTGAAGCTTTTGGATTGTTAACCCTTCATATGCAGCCATCATTGTGAACTCACTAATTTCTATTCATTTATCTTTGGAGATTATAATATAGCTACACTATCCTCTCCCTTCTCCCATCAAATGCTTTCACATATTTCTTCTTGCCCCCTTTCAAATTCACCGTCTCTTTTTTCATTAAATGTCATTAATATGTACATGTATGTGCTTACGTATGTTATTATACACACACACACACACACACACACACACACACACATATACCTAAATACATGAAAACAACCTGCTCAGTCTGTTACTTTTATTTACACCTTCAGGGCTGACAGTTTGGCTTTGGATAACCAGTGGGTATGAATGATCTTCCTTGGGGAAGATCATTTCTTCTCGTCTCAGCTTAGATGYATGTACTTCATTCTGTATGGTTGAGACTCGGGGTCTTTCTGCCACCCACTTTAGCACGTCTATTGCTCTTGTTCTTGTTCAGCTCCTGTTTAGGCTCTCCGTGTTGGTGACGCTTTATGGGTGTAGTTACTGACATTATTTGGAGTTACAAGTTTCACAGTCAACTTCTGAAATGTCTGCCTCTTGCAGTGTTTCTGCCCTCCCTCCTGCAATGATCCCTAAGCCTCAGGTGTAGAACTTGTCTTGGTAGATGTATCATTTGGGACTGGGCTCTACAGCTCTATATTGTGGCTGGTTTTGGTTTTCTGTAAAGGTCTCCATCTGTTGCAAAGAAAAGTTTCTTTGTGACTAGTGAGGGGTGAACACTACACTTTTGTGGGGTAGAAGGGCAAATATTTAGAGGCTAGTCCGAGATYGTGCTGGTTTAGTGAAGTGACTGTTGTAGGTTCTTCTCTGATTCATGACTTCATTAGCTCTGGATAATTATCTAGGTTTCCAGTACTAGGCATGATTTTTCTCTTCTTTGAGTGGGGRTGAACATATTACTTATCACAAACTATGCTGCAGACAGACATTTGGGATGAGGTTAAAATAGGATCTGTTCCTCATAGCTGTTCTCACTTCCTGTGATCAGCTCCAAGTTCTATAGGACTTGGAAACACTTCCAGATTTTCTTTGGATGTCTTTCATATAGAACATTTGCAAAATGAGTATCAGGGTTTTTGAGATGATAGAGTGATTGATATGCAATAGATGATTAGTTATTTTTCTTTGGATATATGAACCTATTTCGAAAGAAAAGAAAAAAAATCCTGCCATGTAGATTAGAGTGATATCCATACAATATGAATTTAATTATGTAAGCAAAGCAAAAAAAAATGACAATGAAGTTGTCCACCTGGACCAAACTAGAACTGAAGAACATAACTCCCTTCTGTTGTTGGACCAACAGGCAAGAAAGAGTCCCATAGACTCTAGGTGGTTCAGACTTGAGGGGTAAGTCCCAAGCTCAAGTTTGAGAAGCTAGCCAGAAAACTTCACACTTACCAAAGCAGTAATGGCTTTTCTGTTCCTAGTGTAAAATGGACCATGATGCTGGCTGTTAGCAAGGGCTCCAGATAAGGTTGGGAAGAGAAGCTGTCAACAGAAACAGTATCTTTAATATTTATACTTTTGATAATAAATAAACTTTAGGTAACTAACTTAAATATGGTTAATATTTGCTTTAACAGACTATTGACATGTCTGTTAGGCACTCAAAGTATTCCCATCTTCCCAGCCTTCAAACACTTTAACTGGCCTTTGTGGTGTAATGTAAACAAGATAGGATCCTTCCATATGATTTCAGACCCCAGCACTGCCATTTAGGAGCTTGAGAAAGATATCCACTTATTTCAGCTTCTTTTCCCCTTTAAAGTGAAGATACTAAAAGAACCGAATCATAACTGTACTGCATAGTTTTATGTCAACTCAATGAAGGCTAAGCAAGGCACCAGTTGAGTTGTTGGCTAAAGGGTCTCCATGGAAACTCAAGAAACTTGACACAAGCTGAAGTCATTTGAGAGGTGGCAGGCCTGTAAGGCATTGTCTTAATTAGTGTCTAATGGGGCAGGGCCATCCATTGTGGGTAGTGCCAAGCCTGAGTGGTCTTGGGTTCTAAAAGAAGGCAGGCTTAGCAAGCCATGATGAGCAAGTCCGTAAGCAGCAGCCCTCTGACTCAGGTCCTGCTTCTAAGTTCCTGGCCTGTTTGAGTTTCTGCCCTGACTTCCCTTGGTGGTGGATCATTACCTGGAAGTATAAGCTGAAATAAACCCTTCCCTCCCCAAGTTGCTTTAGTCATGGTATTTTATTACAACAATAGAAACCCCAACTAGGACAGAAGTCACCAGGCTTTTCCAGCAAGCTTTTTTATCCTCTGAGTTATCTGAACAGTCCCCTTTTTAAAGCAATAAAAACAAGACTGTCATTAAAAAGGGCTGGTCACATAATTTGGGTAATATGTTATTAATTTGTAATATGGTCTTAACAGAAAACAAACAGGAAATAGGTGCTTCACTGGAAACTGCTTTGACTGATGTCTGTTCTAGAGAAGACTGAGTATTTTTGTATAGCCTTAAAAAGGAATTAATTAACTTCTCTTTTATCTTTTTTTATTGAATATCATCTTCATTTACATTAAATGGTAAAACCTTTCCCGATACCCCCCCTCCCCTAAGACCCCCAACCCGTCCTCCTTCCCCCTGCCTCCTCATATATGTCTCTCCACCCTACACACTCCCTTCTCCCCCCACCTCGGTTTCCCTTTGTTTGGGCCTCTGTTGAGCCTTTACCTGACCAAGGACCACTCCTCCCACTGATGCCCAACAAGGCCTTCCTCTGCCACATTTTTGGCTGGAACCATGTGTGCCCCTTGGTTGATGGTTCAGTCCCTGGGAGTCTTGGGGGCATTAATTAACTTCTAACACACCCCAGAGCAGTGGCTAATAAGGTTCCCAAAATGCTGTCTCACATTTATTATTATAAATGCACATTTCTTCTAGGATTATTTATTTGTGTGGGACTAATATATTGCTTTTATCATCATTAAAAACTTTCTTAGAAGTCTTTATGATTTTAACTTTAAAACAAACGTGTGTTACACAAAGGTTGCCACATAATTGCATGCTTCTATGTGCACAGTTACTCTGCCCAGAAAGACTACTTCTGAACTCACCTGGTGATCACAGGCACTGAAATGCTGGCTGTAACAGAGTAAATCGTAGTAAAGATGCCTCAGTGATGTAAGTGGAAAGTAGGACACTGCCTCTAGCACCCAGTATCAGGAATCTACAAATGTCCTTATTCAAAAAGACAAAGTAGGTATGGACTGACAGTTCTAGATTGTCTACGGGAACTGATAACCAATAGTTTTAGAGGCCTGCCAGCCTTTTTCTTTAGTCAGTTTCTTCAACTGACTTTTCTCAAGTTATTGGCGACCACCACTGAGACTATTCTTTGCTCCTTTTCTTCTTTAGGAACTCCTATGGCTACAATTTCTACTATAGTGAACACAGTAGCATCTAGAAAAGCAGGTTTTACAACATTTGATAAGGATTTCCCTTTCCACTGTGCTCACAAAATCACCAAACAAAACATCATATCCATCTTCGCAGGAACTTTGTAGAATTTTCTCAGCTATCAAGATCCTTCAACACTTAGTCATTGCAGGGATTTGAGTGATCTTTTAATAATTTTCAAAATTTTTAAAAATTTCAAATTTCTGATCTGATTAACTGCCTTTAGTGAATCCAAGGATGGGCTGTACTAAAACTGACCAGAGCATCTTCCTAGGAGACCAGTTTTAACCTATTTAAAACGAGTGTACTTAGAGCTTCTCCATCAACACCCTTTTCCTTCATCAGTTTACTTATTTATTCACTTTACATACCCATGTCTGCTCCCTCCTCCAGTTTCCCATCTCCCACAGATCCTCCCCTAATTATCTTCCCCACTTCAACTCTAGGAAGGAGGAGGCTTCCCCTTGGTACCACCCCACCCTGCCACATTAAGTTTCTGCAGGACCAGGCACATCCTCTCCCACCAAGGCTAAGCAAGGCAGCCCAGTTATGAGAACAGGATCCACAGGCAGGCAACAGAGTTAGGGTAAGCCCCTACTCCAGTTGTTGGGAGACCCACATGAAGACCAACTTGCATATCTGCTGCATATGTGTGTGGGGCCTAGGTTTACTTTATGCTCACTATTTTGTTGGTGGTTCAGTTTCTGGGAGCCCCCAAGGGTCCAGATTAGTTGACGATATTGGTCTTTCTGTGGAATCTTTATCTTCTTTGTGTCCCTCAGTCCTTCCCCAAGACTTACCAATTTTAACTAATGTTTGGCTGTGGGTCTCTGCATCTGTTTCAGTTGGCTGCTGGTTGAGTCTCTCAGAGGACAGTTATGCTAGGATCCAGTCTGTAAACATAACAGAGAATCATTAGTAATATTAGAGACTGGTTCTTGTCCATAGGATGGGTCTTGATTTGGGCCAGTCATTGGTTGGCCATTCCCCCCTTTTCTATTCCATCTTTGTCCCTGTATATCTTGTAGGCAAGACACATTTTGGGTTGAAGGCTTTGTGGATGGGTTGCTGTCCTTACCCCTCCACTCGGAGTCCTGCCTGGCTATAGGAGGTAGTCTCTTTGGGCTTCATATCCCCTTCTGTTAGGAGTCTCAGGTAGAGTCTTCACCACCATAGACTACCTTGGGCCTTCCCTCTGTCCCAGGTCTTTGGCACGTCCTAGAGATATCCCCCTTCCCTCTTCCAATTTCCTATCTCTCTCCCCTGCTTTCTTTGCACCTGATTCTGCCCCCCTCCACTTGCCCCATCCCCTCCCTATCCCCTCTCCCACCCAGTTCCCTCCATCCATCTCTGATATCTATTTTATTTCCCCTTCTGAGAAAGATTCAAGCATCTCCCCTTGGGCCTTCCTTGTTATTTAGTTTCTTTGTATCTGTGGGTTGTAGCAGGTTATATTGCACTTTATGGCTAATGTCCACTTATCAGTGAGTGCATACCACTTATGCCCTTTTGGGTCTAGGTTACCTCACTCATGATGATATTTTCTACTTCCATCCATTTGCCTGTAAAATTCATGATGACTTTGTTTTCAATAGCTGAATACTATTCTATTGTGTAAATGAACCACATTTTCTTTGTCCATTCTTCAGTTGAGGGACATCTAGGTTGTTCAAGAGCATCCAGTGAGCACTAGCACTGACAATTTCTCAGAGGTGCAATGGACAGGATACTGTAAATGTTCTCCGTACTTAACTGAACACAGACTTCTTGCCATTCACATTTTGGCCTTTCAATGCATTGATCCTTGATCAAACTTCATACCTTTAATAATTTCCAATTCACCAGTCAGTGTTTTTCCACATTTCACTGTGACACGGTTTCTTCCAACCCTTTTCATTGTACCAGAAATAGTGTTTCCATATTTTGTTTTCGTCTTCATGTGCTGAAACTTTAGCAATATGAGCAATTTCTTCAAGGGTTGTCACACATTTGGACTAATTTTTCAGTTCAGCAATTACAGCACCAACAGCAACATTATACCTCACCCGGTTTCTAGTGTATTAACATCTTTGCTGATCCTCTCAAAGCCCCACTTGGGTTACAGCATGCCAGAACAGTAGCAGCGTTGGTGCTATCCCCAGCCTCTTCATTTGTTTTATTGGTAATGGGCTGAACCAGTTAGCTCTAATAGTTTTACATTCATCTTTTAAATCAATTGACTTTGCAAAGGTCACACCATATTTTCTTGCTTGGGGATTTGCTCATCTCTGTTTATTATTGTCATTCTTCCTCTGGCCCCATTGTAACTGTTACAGTTTCGGCTAAAAGGTCTGCACCTTGAGCAATAATGCTCAGGGATATGAACCACAATTTATATCTTTGGCACAAGCTCCAGACACTGGTTTTATCTGGAGAAGGACTATGAGTGGTTGAAACATTTCTGCGGGGAATTGGTGGGAGCTCATGAATTGAGTCAGACTATTGCAGTGAGTGTGGGGAGAAGTCTTTATTTTTAATTCTAATTTGGCTGAATGACCTTGACTGTTTGGGGTGGCAGCAGGGAAGTTCRGTTGACTTTGCAGAGCTCTTGATTTAGATGCATTTATAGAAGCTTGTCAGCCTGTATTGTAGCCTGGAGCTTGTATAAAGTGGCATGGAATGCTGGTTAGGTAATTGTTGTTTGTTTGTTTGTTTTATTTCTTTTTCAACACAAGGTAGGGTCATCTGGGAAGAGGGAACCTCAATTGAGGAAACACTTTCATCAGATTGCCTATATACAAGTTGATGGGGGGGGGTATTTCCTTAATTACTGATGGATATGGGAGGGCCTAGCCCACTGGGGGAGGTGCCTCCCCTGGACAGGTATTCCTGCACGATGTAACAAAGCAGGCTGAGCAAGCATGGAGGATAAGCAGTGTCCTATTTCTCTGCTTTACTTCCTGCCTCCAGGTTTCTGTTCTGCTAGAATTCCTGCCTCGGCTCTCCTACATGATGAACTCTAGGTCAGTAACACCTTTCCTTCCCATATTGTTTTTGCTCATGGTGCTCTATCACTGCAAGAGAAACCTAACTAGAATACACAGTAAGGAAGTGCTGGCTGATTGTCCCATGAGGCTAACAGTCCCACATCCACTGTAAGTTGATTTCTGAGACAGAAAGGAAGCATTTTAGCCAGGTTTATAGAGATAGTTGGGTAACCTAGAGCATACTCTTGCAACTTATGAGACCACAGCAGCTGCTCTGGTAAACAGCTATGGGTGGTGGCAGATCTTCCCTGTAGATAGATATGCATGAAAAACCAAATGATAAGTCAAAACCATTAGGAATGCATATATTTTTCTTAATAAAAATTACTTTTAATTGAAATAGAATTATATCACGTCCCCTTCCCTTTCCTTCCTCCAGTCTCTGGCCACCCTTCCTCGAACCCCTCCCATGGCCTCTACTTTCTCTGCAGTCAAATATTCTTTGATTATATTTGTTATATACATATATGTATGTTTTTATATGAGCACACATAAATATAATTATAGCCTGTTTAGTTTCTTTTTATTGTTTGTGTGTATCTGGTTTCACRGCTGACTACTTTGCATTGGACAACCAATAAAAGGGCTCGTTCCAAGGAGAGGCTAATTATTCTTCTCCTATCAGTCAATAGATTCCAAAACAAACATAGATTTGTTTACTGTGGTTCCATTGGAAATGCTCTCCATCCATGTTGACATGTTCACTGACGTTACCATGGTTCTGGTCTTGTTTATGCAGTTTCTAGGAGAGTCTTCCACAGCAGACGTCCTAGTATTCTAGGTATTATAATCTCCCCCATTTCTTTCATGCTATTCCCTGAGATTTAGATGTAGGAACTATAATGTAGATGCATGTGTTGGGGCTCCCATGGACAACTGATCTCCCTTTAATTGTATCCAGTTATGATTTTCTGTGCTCATCTCCATTTATTGTAAAAAGAGACTTCATTAATGGAATGAGGTAGCTAAACTTGTCTGTGGGGAGAAGGATAAGATTTAGAATGTAGTGAGGAATTATGCTGGTCTAGAAAATTGACAGTACACGGAGAGGGCCCTACTTCCTGATACTCTTTAGAGAACTGACCGGAGCAGACAGGAGCAGGGCATTTGGTAAGAATTCCCACCCACCCCCTAGAGGCCCGGAGCTGCTCTGCTCTGGGACTCACTACCCAGCAACCTCCAGAACACCATTCCTCTTCTGCCCCTTCTACTCCTCCCCCTCCCCAATCACCACCCCTTTCCGTCAGATGTGGTAGACCTGCCCCCCCCCCCCCCCCCGCATGGAGAGGATCCTACTTCCTGATATTCTAGAGAACTGACAGGAGCAAGGCATTCAAAAATTGGCAGGAGCAAGTCATTTGAGAACTGGCAGCAGGGCATTCGAAYGGGCAGAAGCAGGGCATTTGAGAACAAGCATCAACAGGGCATCCGAGAACCGTTAGCAGCAGATCATTTGAGAACTAGCGGCCTGCAGGGCATTGGACTCTTGCCAAGTCTGCCAGAGGGGAGACCCCATCACCTGATACTTCCTGGAGAATCAGCTGTTTGCAGGGCATTGGACAGAAAGAGAATCCCAGGAGTACAGAAACACAGGCCTGCAGGACAGAGAAGATAGAGACAGCAAGACYAGCAAACACGAGAGATAACGAGATAGCCAAAGGCAAATGCAAGATCATTACCAACAGAAACCAAGGCAACATGGCACCATCAGAACCCAGTTCTTTCACAACAGCAAATCCTGAATACTCCATCACATCAGAAAGGCAAGAACTAGGTTTAAAATCACAACTCATATCCCTGATGGAGGACTTCAAGAAGGACATAAATAACTCCCTTAAAGAAATACAGGAAAACATGGGTCAACAGGAAGAAGCACAAAAATCCTTTAAAGAAATACAAGAGAATATGTATCAAAAGGTAGAAGCCCTTAAAGAGGAAACACAAAAATTCCTTAAAGAATTTCAGGAAAAAACAAACAAGTGAAGGAACTCAACAAAACTATCCAGGATCTAAAACTGGAAATAGAATCAATAAAGAAATCATAAAGTGAGACATCTCTGAAGATAGAAAACCTTGGAAAGAATTCAGGAGTCATAGATGCATGCATCAACAACAGAATACAAGAGATAGAAGAAAGAATCTCGGATGCTGAAGATTTCATCGAAAACGCTGACTCAACAGTCAAAGAAAATGCAAAATGCAAAAAGTTTGTAACCCAAAACATCGAGGAAATCCAGGACACAATGAGAAGACCAAACCTAAGGATTATAGGTATAGAAGAAAGCAAGGATTTACATCTTAAAGGCACAGTAAATATCTTCGACAAAATTATAGAAGAAAACTTCCCTAACCTAAAGAAAGAGATGCCCATGAACATACAAGAAGCCTATAGAAGTCCAAACAGATTACCCCAGAGCATAAATTCCTCCTGTCACATAATAATCAAAGCACCAAATGTACTAAACCAAGAACATTAAAAGCAGTGAGAGAAAAAGGTCAAGTAACATATAAAGGAAGACCTATCAGAATTACACCAGACTTCTCACCAGAGACTATGAAAGCCAGAAGAGCCTGGGCAGATGTCATAGAGAACCTAAGAGAACTTAAGAGACCCTAAGAGACTACTATACCCAGCAAAACTTTCAATTACCATAGACAGAGAAAACAAGACATTCTATGACAAAAGCAGATTTACACGGTATCTTTTCACAAATCCAGCTCTGCAAAGGATAATGGGTGGAAAATAACAACACAAGGCAGAAAAATCAATAAGGTAATATTTCAACAAACCAATAGAAGATAGCTACACAATCAGAATTTCGCCTTTAATTAAGAAGATAACAGTAAGCAACAGGCACTTTTCCTTAATATCTCTTAATATCAATGGTCTCAATTCCCCTATAAAAAGACATAGACTAACTGATTGGATATGTAAACAGACCCAATGTTTTGCTGCATATAAGAAACCCACCTGAGTGGCAAAGACAATCACTATTTAAGAGTCAAAGGTTGGAAAACAATTTTCCAAGCAAATGGTTCCAAGAAACAAGCTGGAGTGGCCATTCTTATATCGGATAAAATTGACTTCCAACCAAAAGTAGTCATAAAAGATAAGGAGGGACACTTAATACTGGTCAAAGGAAAAGTCTACCAAGATGAGCTCTCAATTTTGAACATCTATGCTCCGAACACAAGAGCACCCACATCCATAAAAGAAACTTTATAAAGCTCAAAGTGCATATTGCACCCCACACAATAATAGTGGGAGACCTCAACACCCCACTGTCAAAAATAGACAAATCATGTAATCAGAAACTAAACAGAGATACAGTGAAACTAACCGAAGTTATGGATCAAATGGATCTAACAGATATTTATAGAACACTCCACCCTAAAGCAAAAGAATATACCTTCTTCTCAGAACCTCATGGTACCTTCTCCAAAATTGACCATATAATTGGTCACAAAACAGGCCTCAACAGATACAGAAATATTGAAATTATTCCATGGATCTTATCAGTTCACCACGGCCTAAGGCTGGTCTTAAGCTCAAACAAAAGCAATGGCAAACACACATACACATGGACTTTGAACAATGTCCTTCTCAACAATGGCTTGGTCAAGGAAGAAACAAAGAAATTAAAGACTTTTTAGAATTTAATGAAAATGAAGACACATCATACCAAATTTATGGGACACAATGAAAGCAGTGCTAAGAGGAAAACTCATAGCTCTGAGTGCCTCCAAAAAGAGAATAGGGAGAGCTTACACTAACAGCTTAACAGTGCACTTGAAAGCTCTAGAACAAAAGGAAGCAAACACCCCCAAGAGTAGTAGATGGCAAGAAATAATCAAACTTAGGGCTGAAATCAACCAAACAGAAACAAAAAGAACCATACAAAGAATCAACAAAACAAGGAGCTGGTTCTTTGAAAAAATCAACAAGATAGTTAAACCCTTAGCCAGACCAACCAGAGGGCACAGAGACAGTATCCAAACTAATAAAATTAGAAATGAAAAGGGAGACATAACGACAGAAACTGTGGAAATTAAAAAAAAATCATCAGATCTTACTACAAGAGTTTATACTCAAAGCTTGAAAACATGGATGAAATGGACAACTTTCTAGATACATACCAGGTGCCAACGTTAAAACAGGATCAGATAAATCATCCAAATAGTCCCATAAGTCCCGAGGAAATAGAAGCAGTCATTAATAGTCTCCCATCAAAATAAAAGCCCAGGACTAGATGGGTTTAGTGGAGAATTCTATCAGATCTTTAAAGAAGAGTTAATACCGATACTCTTCAAACTTTTCCTCGAAATAGAAACTCAAGGAACACCACCCAACTCATTCTATGAAGCCACAATAATGCTTATACCTAAACCAAAGACCAAACAAGGAAGGAGAACTTCAGACAAATCTCCCTTATGAACATTGATGCAAAACTACTGAACAAAATCCTGGCCAACCGAATCCAAAAATGCATCAAAACTATAATTCACCATGATCAGGTAGACTTCATCCCAGGGATGCAGGGATGGCTCAATATATGGAAATCCGTCAATGTAATCCACTACATAAACAAACTAGAGGAGAAAAACCACATAGTCATTTCATTAGATGCTGAAAAGGCTTTTGACAAAATCCAGCATCCCTTCATGATAAAAGTCTTGGAGAGACCTGAATCCAAGGCCCATACCTAAACATAGTTAAAGCAATATATACTGCAAACCAGTAGCCAACATCAAACTAAATGGAGAGAAACTTGAAGCAATCCCACTAAAATCAGGGACCAGAAAAGGCTGCCCACTCTTTCCCTATCTATTCAGTATAGTGCTTGAAGTCCTAGCTAGAGCAATCAGGCAGCAAAAGGAGGTAAAGTATACAAATTTGAAAGGAAGAAGTCAAAATATCACTATTTGCAGATGATATGATAGTATACTTAAGCGACCCCAAGATCAGAGAACTCCTAAAGCTGATAAACAACTTCAGCAAAGTGGCTGGATATAAAATTAACTCAAGCAAATCAGTAGCCTTCTTCTACTCAAAGGATAAACAAGATGAGAAAGAAATTAGAGAAATGACACCCTTCACAATAGCCCCAAATAATATTTCATATCTAGGTGTGACTCTAACAAAGCAAGTGAAAGATCTGTGTGACAAGAACTTCAAGCCTCAGAAGAAAGAAATCGAAGAAGGTCTCAGAAGATGGAAAGTTCTCACATGTTCATGGATTGGCAGGATCAATATTGTAAAAATGGCCATCTTGCAGAAAGCAATCTACAGATTCAATGCAATCCCCATCAAAATCCCAAATCAATTCTTCACAGATCTAGAAAGAGCAATTCTCAAATTCATCTAGAATAAGAAAAAACCCAGGATAGCAAAAACTATTCTCCACAATAAAAGATCTTCTGGAGGAATCACCATCCCTGACCTCAAGCTCTACTACAGAGCAATAGTGATAAAAACTGTTTGGTATTGGTATGCAGACAGGCAGGAAGATCAATGGAATAGAACTGAAGACCCAGAATTGAACCCACACATCTATGGCCAATTGATCTTCGACAAAGGAACTAAAAAC
>BDUI01012319.1:13561-30025 GCA_002335545.1 Apodemus speciosus
CTGCCACATGAGTGCTGGGAACCAAATCTGGGTCCTCTGAAATAGCAGAAAGTGCTCTTAACTGCTGAGCCATCTCTCCAGCCCTGGCGTTTTATTCTTTTTGATATATTCCTAAGTGGAGCTAGCTATTTTTATTACTTATTCATATTATTCCTCATAGTGTATACAAATGCAACTGTTGTTTTTGTGTGTGTCAAACAGCTTCTTGATAAAAATCCTTAACAAAGTTAGAGTAGATAGAAATTATCTCAATSCAACAACAACAAATCACACATAAAACCTCCAACAAGCATTAGCCAGTGTCAAAGACTGAAGCCAGGTTAATATGTAAGTTCTAATTTCAGCATTTGACACTGGCTAGTGCTTGTTGGAGGTTTTATCTATATGGGGTCTGTTGTTATATTGAGATAGTTTCTGWCTACTCTTAGTTTGTTAAGGATTTTTAACAGGAGATTATTTGATTTTGTCAGAGGTTTTGCTGCCAATAATCGAGGTAATCAGGCTATCCTTCCTCATTCTGATAGGGCTTACCTTAATAGTCAACTTCAAAAAATCTAGAATCAGCTAGGAAGAAAGTCCCAACAAGGTGATTGTCTTGATTATGTTCATTGGTGTGGGAAAACCCAGCCCACTGTGGGCGGCACCATTCCTGGGATTTGGGTCATGAAGTGTAATAGAGGTGGAAGTGAGTGGAGTGATAGGAATGAGTACATGCATTTTCTATGCTCTTGACTGTGGATGTGATGTAAGGAGCTGTTTTAAGTTCCTGCTGCCTTCTGTATTTGCTTGTTCTATTACTGAGGTTAGAATATTAAAGTTCAATTATTATWGAATTGCTTATTTTCTTCTTCAGTTCTTTCTGTTTTTGATGTGTATATTTGGATGGTCTTTTATTAGGCATATAGTTAATTACAGTTCTATCTTTTTGATATATTTAAGAAAGACCTGAAATATATTTTGTCTGGTATCAACATAGCCACTTCTGCTTTTATTGGTTACTAATTTCACGGAATACCTTTTTCTAACTTGTGCTGTCTATTTGAAAGTGATTTTATTTTAGACACTTGGATCATGTGGTTTTTATCTACTCTGTGGATCCTTGGTTTTGATTGGAGCATTTCATCAACTGTATCTCAAGTAACTATTCATAAAGAAGGAAATTTTTTTTACTTCCCAATTTGTTTTGTATATGTCTTATAAATTTTTGTTGCTTGCATCTTGGATTTCTATCTTCTTTTGGTTTTAGCTCATTTTTTGGTAGTGAAATGTTGACATACTTTATCATTTTCTTTTGTGTATATTCTYTTAGTAGTTGCCATGGAGATTAGATTTAGTATCCAAAGTCTTCATAGCCTAATTTGAATTTATRGAAGTTTAGCTTCACTGCCATGCAGATGCTTTACCCCTTTACAGTTCCTTYTCATGCCTTTCAAGTTTGTTCATGCTATGGAATTGCATCCTTAGGTATCAGGTCTTTGAAAACATAATCCTTTTTAAATGTAGCGGTGTTACAAACTATACAGAGAACACAGTGTGAAGCTACAAATCAAAATTACAATAATGATAGCTTTCAGACTAATGCATTAGTGTATTAAATCATGCAGGAAATAAAAGTAGAACTACCAACTATGATTATTTAAATACTAGCCTTTGTAATTGCCCATGGACTTACCTTTACTGAGGTCTTACTATCATCCTGCAGTTTTGAATTACTGTCTAGTGTCTATCCATCTCACCCAATAGGACTCTCRTGAGCATTTCTCATAAGACATGCCCAGTTACAACAAGTCATCAGTTCCATTTGGCCTGGAACGCTCTTTATAATCCAGTTGGCTTAGAACTTGTGATGTTCTGTTTTAGCGTGCTAAGTTCCCATCATGCCCGCTTCTAATTCACCTTGGAAAAATGTTTTTTTTTTGTTTTTGGTGTAGGAATTTTGTTTAATAATTTTTTTCTCCCAGTACTATGAATCAATCAGCCTCATACCTCCTGGCTACAGAATGTTCTGATGAGAAATCCAGTTTTAATCTTATTGAAAGTTTCTTGTATGTGTCAAGTTGCTTCTTTGTTTTTGAGATTCTCCAGCCTTCAAACATTTGATTATTGTATGACTTGGTGTGGGTCTCCTGAGTTCATCTTACTTAGAGATTTTTTTGTTTTGTTTTGTTTTTCTTACATAGGAGGTTTAGGTTCCTGCCACTCCTCAAATTAGAGATAATTTCACTCATTATTTCTTTAAATATCTCTTTACACCTTCTCTGTCTCTTCTCCTTCTGGTATCCTNTTCACCTTGGAAAAATGTTTTTTTTTGTTTTTGGTGTAGGAATTTTGTTTAATAATTTTTTTCTCCCAGTACTATGAATCAATCAGCCTCATACCTCCTGGCTACAGAATGTTCTGATGAGAAATCCAGTTTTAATCTTATTGAAAGTTTCTTGTATGTGTCAAGTTGCTTCTTTGTTTTTGAGATTCTCCAGCCTTCAAACATTTGATTATTGTATGACTTGGTGTGGGTCTCCTGAGTTCATCTTACTTAGAGATWTTTTTGTTTTGTTTTGTTTTTCTTACATAGGAGGTTTAGGTTCCTGCCACTCCTCAAATTAGAGATAATTTCACTCATTATTTCTTTAAATATCTCTTTACACCTTCTCTGTCTCTTCTCCTTCTGGTATCCTATAATACATATCTTAGTTCCCTTCTCAGCTTTTAAATGTACTGTTGATTTTGTTTACCTTTAGGTTTTTCATTGTCTTTCTGAGATTTAGTAGTTTCTAGAATCTGATCTTCRTGTTGCCCAATTCTTTTTCTCTTCCCTCTAAAATCTGCTTTTGAATCTCTCAAGTGAATCTTTCAACCATCAGTCACTACCATCAGTTTCACTGTCAAGTTGATACAACTGAATCACCTGAGAATAGTCTTAATGATGGAATATGTAGATCTAGTTGGCCTGTGGGTATGTTGTGGGGAATTGTCTTGCTGGTTGATATARAAAGACYCATTTCATGTGCACCATTCAATAGGCAGGGGACCCTGAACCRTGTACGAGAGGAGAAAGGTAGCTGAGAGCATTGAGCAGGTGTAGAGTGATACACTCATTATCTCTCTGCTCTTGACTATGGTTGTATGTYGTGCTTTAAGTTTCTATTATAACTTCCACACAATACTGTACTGTGCTTGGAATTTTAGTCCCAAACATCTCTTTCTTTTCCAAGTTGATTTTATGTCAGGGTTGTTGTTATTCAACAGAAATGAAACTAATATAGTTCACCTAAAAACTTGATTTATAGTGATATTTGGCTGTTGCTAAGTATCATATGTGAATTCTAAGTTCAAAGACACAAACACCATGAAAGGGGCTCAAGATGAGAGATGCAGCAGTGGCTCAATGGTACTTTGCAGAAAAGCCTTAAACCACCATGCGCTGAGTAGGTCAGAAGGACACAGGTGAAGCTTTTCTGAGGGCCCTYTCCATGTTCAAGTCTCCGGCAAACTCCCCTACAATTATACAGCCCGTATGGAACTAGTAAGTAATTGAAACACATTTTACTCAATCTTGCAGAGAAATTTGGATTGAAATAGGTCATTAATGCTTTGATTGGGAGACAGCCTAGATGAGAACCTTGCCATTTCCATGGGGGCTGCATTTTCTTCATCATGACCATTTAGAACTCTCTACTATTCAATTATTTTGATGAACTCTTTAGGTCAGAACAGAACAACTAAACGACTAATCCTGTGACTTACCCTTTATTATTATATCCACGAAACCCAACAAAGTATGAATTGCATTTCTCAAGGTGATGCTGTATTTCTACTTGAATTTAATTCAACTCAGACCTTCATTATTGAGTACCATCTAGGGGCCAGAAGACCATGACCTCTATTTCAGACCTCGCCACTTCCCTCTGTGCTAATGACTTACTCTTCATAAGGCACTGGGTCTGTGAAGTTGGATAATGTCTGTGTTATTTCCTGGCATTATTGGATTAATCATACTTTAATTTCCTTATATGTATGCAGTAAGAGGGGGCTGCCATTACTGCTGTTATTACATACAAACCTGCAGTAGGCAGGAACAATGTATATATTAGACTAAAAACTGGAAGATCAATTGTTATTACGTACTTTTCTGTTGCTGTGATAAAATACCATGATCTAATGTGACTTTCAGAAGAAAGGCTTTTATTGTGACTTAAGGTTCTGAGAGAGAGAGAGAGAGAGAGAGAGAGAGAGAGAGAGAGAGAGAGAGAGAGAGAGGGAGAGAGAGATAATAATGACATTGGAGGTGTGGCAGTAGGTGGCTGGAGCAGGAAGCTGATTCGTCACATTTCAACCACATGCAGAAAACAAACTGAACTGGAAGAGTGGTGAAGCAAAGAGCACTCAGAGACCTAGTCCCTGTGATGTTTGTTGGCCAGCATGCTTCCTCTTCCTAGTGGCGCTGTGATCTCTCCATAGTATCACTAGCTAGGGACCAAGTGTTCAAATCACTGAGCCAGTTCTCATAGAATGCTTTTCATTTAAACCACCTCAATGATCCAAGTGTCATACTGGGTTCTTCTACATTTTTCATGTCACTGAAAACAAGTCAAGAATGATCCAGATATTAAAAACAAAACAAAAATTTATGCTGGCCGACTTGTCCCTGCTGGCAGAGCCTTTGCTGGCCCAGCTGCTTTCTGGTTGTCTGTGGGGTACATCACCCCTCTTGCTGCTCTCTCACAGATTCCAGAGTCTGGTGATCATCTAAATTTGGAGGGATGTCTGACCTGAAAGATGAAACCATGTGTTTTTCCCTCCAGTGTCTTTTCAGTCCAGTACTTCTTTAGCAATCAATAACAGACACATCACAAAATCCGTTGTCAACTTGAAACCTCCGGAAACTGGATGCCAGTGTTTGGCCTGCTCTTGATTCTCAATTTGGCACAGTCTGTCTGTCCTCTTGAGTGAGTGCCGACATCGCTAGCATTGGGCCCCAACAGTGATGAAGGGGTGTCATTTTAAATTAAAAGGCAGGCCAGCTTTCCCAGCTGTGTTCTCTCTTCTGCCTGACTGGCTGCCTTTCTCTCTCCAGCTCTGCTCACTCTGTACCCGTCATTCCTGGTCTGGAAGAGAGTTAGCAGCCTCAGTTCCTTGACTCCTCGTCTTCCAGCCAGCCTCCTGTGCTGGTGTGAAACACACAGAGTAGCTGGATCAGTTGGAAGGGACCCCTCTCACTGTGGCCTGGAACAGCAAGGGGTTGAGGTTCCAGGACTAAATCATCACAAGGGTGCTTGGTCCAACCATCACAGTCAATTTCTAGATTCTACGAAACCTGTACCTCCTGTAGTTGTGTTGAGAGACCCTTGTGTATTATTAGAAGCACACAGTATCTGTGATGGTTTCAGATGTAGATATTGGTAGACAGTAAGCAACACAATAGGATCTGTAGATGGCTATGGAAAAGCAGGGTCTGCCCTGTGCCAAGCACTACAGACATGGTTGAAATATTATTTGTGCTTCCCATTATTATTCTACTGGAACCTTCTAGTCACAGGACAGGTAGACAGTATTGTCTGCATCCCTCTGGAAGTCCTTCAGACCAACTGTTGTTGGGAATAAATTTTCCCTGATTAAATGTGCACAGTACCTGCACCCTATATAGTAATACATGCTTAGCATCACTCCATAATTAAACATTTCTTCTGACCAATATATGCATAATAGGTGGGGGGAAATTGAGGCCAGAAATCATGCCATGTTAGTAYGGGCTAGAGTGTTGTCAAACTTTGTAGAAAGAAGCAATTTTCAGAGGTTTGTAGATTTTGGAATTGTGAAAATTAGATTGTATGTCTGTCCATCTGTCCATCTGACTGTCTATCCTATCCAYTCACCATTAATTGATCTATCATCTATTGTTTATCATCTATCTCAGTGGTTCTCAACCTTCCTAATGCTGTGACCCTTTAATACAGTTCCTCCTGTTGTGACCCCAAACATAATATTATTTTGGTGCTACATGGTACTTGCAATGTTGTTATGGTCATGAATCACATGTAAGCATCTAAATTTTGCTATGGTCTTAGTGACCTCTGTGAGAGGGTCAGTCAGCCTCCAAAGGGATCATGACCCACAGGTTCCTCTGTCGTAATAATATGTCTATGTATATTTAGAATGTCTTTCTGTTTACAATCTATTTGAGAAGGCCAGGGTAGGTAGCTTGTATAACTTGGAGAAGGCTTATAATGTGCTGCCTGTGAACTTGAGAGCCAGGGCAACCAATGGGTGCTTCAGTCTGAGTCTGAAGGTCTATGACCTAGGTATCTTAAAATCTGAAGACAGAAGGTGAATATTCTAGACCTTGTAGAGTGCAAACAGTCTCTCTGCCCTTTTTGCTTCCACCCCAGGAACTCTCAATGCTTAGAGTGATGTCTTTTCACAGTGGAGAACCACTGATTAAGAYCCACTGATTAAGACACCTGAAACAAGGGTTAACTGGCTACCTTAGCCCAGCCAAATTGACACAGACAGGTCATCACTGTAGAAACTCACATCATCTGTGGTCTAAAAACGAAGAATGTGAAGCTTCCAGAGGCAGCATAGCTTGCCAGAAGTCCACCAGGGAAATGTAGAGTAGGGCTCTGGACACTGGAAGAAGGGCCAGGCTTCACAGTCTTGTCTACTTACCTTGTGCCTGTTTTTGTTTTGTTTTGGTTTGGTTTTTCCCATATGGAAATCTCTCCAGGAGCCTTAAACACAGTCCATGCTTACTATAGTCCTTGTCTGTTCTCTCCAGGAGCCTTAAACACAGTCCATGCTTACTATAGTCCTTGTCTGTTGGTGGCAACCCTASGGAACACAACCCATGTCACGGCCTGTTCATATCTTCTCTCAGTACTGCCCCTTAAGTCCTGGCTGCCTTGTGTTTTGTTTAATCTCAAGTTTTTGTTTCCTTAACCCATTTGATACCACTGAAAATTCTTGTAGCCTTTTACATCTTTTTTCTTCCCTTCCCTCTCCTTCCTTTTACTCTTTCTTCCTCCTCCTCCTCTTCCTCTTCTTCCTCCTTCTCCTCTTCTACTTYTGTGATTGGGTCTTATGTAGTCTATGCTGTCGCTGAGCTCTCTGTGNAGACCAGGCTGGCCTCGAACTCAGAAATCCACCTGCCTCTGCCTCCCAAGTGCTGGGATTACAGGCGTGCGCCACCACCGCCCGGCTTGCCTTTAGGTATTTTGATACTACTCAGTTTTAAGAAAGTACATAGCATTGGGCAAGACTGAATRCATTCATTGACAGCTTATTATATATTCRTTATTTCTGAGTTAAATGTTTAATAAAATATGTATAATTTTCACTTGAGAGATTTACGCAGTCAATTGTTCTCTTTAAGAAGTCCTGAGTTGGTAATGTTTTCAGACAACGATACAAAATGGCATAGAAAAGGACTCYCAGGAACAAAATAGTAATATATGTTCCTTACATAAAGGAGGGCAGAGTACATGGACAGAGGGCCTTTTTTTTTCTATTATTGATAGTAACATCATAGCAGGTGATTCACGAGTGCCTGTGTGTAAATTTGGGACATGGTGGAGCAATGTGCCTTCTCTGTATAGATGCAGCTCCTATTCTAAGAYACATGTTATTATAAAAGTGACAGAGTCTAGATTTGTGTATAAACAAGCACACAGTCAGATGTAAGCAGCCATACACAGAGGGACTGGAAGTTAGTGGAGGAAGCATCTGGATATTTTGATTTGATAACCACATATCGTATTTCCTGTTGCTTAAGAGATTCTTTCTGTTTTTTAATACAAGTTGTGTCACGCACTTGAAAATAAGGCAGTTATCATCCCAGCATATATGCTTTCCTCCCTGTGGCGGAAGACTAAGAGTTGTATCTGCCATGTACGCATGGCAGTCTRTAATGGGTTGGTCACCTCTTTAGTCATTATACAATTGTATGATGATGCTGATTCTCAATCACTTTACTGGTGCTGATTCTGAAAATACACACAAGCAGAAACCCATGGCTCCTAAAATGTTTTTACAGTTTATTCTTAATTAACATATCATCAGTGTCAGTGCTAAGCTTGCCATGGATTTTTTTTTCATTTTTTTTATTGGTTATTTTATTTATTTACCCTTTTTGCTAAAATGTTATCCCCTTTTGCAGTTTCCCTACCACAAGGCCGCATCCCCTCCTTCCTCCCCCTGACTATATGAGGGTGCTCCCCCACCCACCCACCTACTCCTGCCTCAGTAGCCTATCAGTCTATCCTGGGTCATCAAGCCCCCACAGGACTGAGGGGCTCGCCTCCCAGTGATGCCAGATAAGGCAACCCTCTGCTACCCAGCTGGAGCCATGGGTACCCCCTGAGTACTCTTTGGTTGGTGGCTTAGTCCCTGGGAGATTTGAGAGGTATGGTTGGTTGATATTGTTCTTCCAATGAGGTTGCAAACCTCTTCAGCTCCTATAGTCCTTGCCCTAACTTTTCCATTGGGGTCCCCATGCTCAGTCTAATGTTTGGCTGTGTACATGCACATCTGGCTTGGTCTGGCTCTGGCAGAGCCTCTCAGTGGACAGCTATACTGAGCTCCTGTCAGTAAGCACTTCTTGGCATCAGCAATAGTGTCTGGGTTTGGTGACAGCAGATAGGATGGATCCCTAGGTGGGGTAGTCTCTGGATTTTCCATGGACTTTAATAACTTGTCTTCTTATGTTAAGCAATACACATTTGAGACATTTTAGATTTACTATTTTTGGTTTGAATTTTAAATTCTCTGTTTTTATTATGATAATTATATTATTTCCCATTCAGTTAATTTTTAAAATGAGGTACTTTTCAAACTGGGAAATGAAAATCAGGAAATATACTACGATTTAGCCCTCACTTATGTGGTAACTGAGTGAATAACTTCAGAATAGCTGAAATGTAAGGTAAATATTCAGCCCTTAATCTTATCACACATAGTTCTTAATAGCTCAAGCCTAGATTATTATATGTACTTCAAGCATAGGCATTGTGTCAAGCTCCATAATAGGTACTGAGGAGACCATTTCCTTAGAAGTGCATAGTTTGGTAGAGAGGATGTGAACAATATTACATCTCTGTAGCCATTTTAAAAGTTTTATTCTCTTCCTGCTCATTCATCATAAAGTAGAACATTGGCATCAAAAGCAATGCTAATTATTCTCTCGCAGATGGCCAGCAGTGCCTGTTTTTAATATTATCTTGTATAATATCACCAGTTATAACATATTGATAATTTCTATATTAAACTTCTATTATCGTATGTTCAATACTGCTGTAGATCATTGGCCTTCCTGGCTGTACATAGAAGGATACTTTATTATGTCTTTGTTTTGTTGTATTTTGAGATCACAGTCATTGGAACAGGGAAAGTAGTATTTGTATGGGAAGAATTCTGCCTTCTAGACTGAGAGTATGTGCATCTGAAACCATGAAGCCTTGACTTTTTTGTGTACTTCTTTGGAGTCAGTAGCAAAGGACTTTATATTCACACAAATACTCCTTATTGGTGAGCAACAATCTCTGTATAGAACCCAATACTACTGAGGTTCCAGCTTCCACTGAGTCTCTCACAAGTGGCAACATCTCTTACCAACAACATTGTGGCCTAAATATGCAACTCACACCAATATATAAACTTTCAAAAATACAAAACCCAACACTTTCTCTTGTTACAGGCTTTTGTTCACTGTCTTGTTTTTAATTCTGTGTTCCTTGACCTCAGAAGACTCATTCGTTTGTTTCTTTGCAAGCTTAAGCAAACTTTGGCAAAGTTATTAGAATATAATGTAATCCACCATTCTTAGGCACAAATGTGAGAATAGTTAGTGTTTTAGCTAGCTCTGTCATGTCAGCAATTCATCATGGTTTATTCTGGTGGGAAATTTCTCTTTCAGTATCTTGGAACCTGAAGTAAAATGGAGTTGATTTCATTTGTGAGGATTTTATCAGTACTTCCTAGGATAGTGACCTATATAAGCAGGTTAATGATCTTCAGCAAATGAAAAATGAACTGATATCCCTCATACATATTCAAGCATATTCTATAATTCATTCTCTAAGGTAAATTTACATATTGTTTATCTTTCTACACCTCATTTATGAGAAATATTGATTTTAAAGAGCATATATTTACTCGTGGCCACTATCAGTTCCTTTCCTATTTTGTTTTTATATACGTGTGCAATATAACTTTATTAGTCTGTCCATATAATCTAAAACACTTTAATACTTTAAGTGTGAGTAATCATTTCAGTATATTTGTAGCTTTTTGCTTGAAATTCTATTTTCAAAGCTCAGCTTAAAAGTTTATAAGCTTTCTCCCTAAAATATAATATTCATATTATCATACCAATTTTATGCAAAATTCTGAGCACTTCTACCTGAGTATTTTAAACATGTTTTAAAGTCTAAGCTCTTTATATTGGCATGCATCGTGTTTCTAAAAATGATCTCCGAATTTGGGTAGTGGATAGAGATTTAGGTCAGTTAATCTAAAAATTTCAAACTGGAACATGCGTAAAATTAAAATTAGAATTTAAAACGTAAGAAAATATTCTTTATATTCTCACTAGGACTAGAATAAAAATGAATGCTATATAAAGAGCCAAAAAATAATGTTGGGAATTTGTTGTCTCTTCAACCAACAGATGTCATGTTTGAATGTTAGAGCTCAAAACTGTATTTCCATCATGGTTATATGTGTCTTACGATTGAGAGAGAACAAATGTAAAGAATCAAAGAAGACATTCCATATGTGCTTTTAAAACTAAGGAGTATCTATAACCATGACAGCACCTATTTTATTACCAATAAATACTATTTACGTACCATGTAAATCTTACCTCCTCTTCAATTCTTAGTATAATTATTCACAAAGAAAAGCTTTATAAAACATTATTTTTGAATCAATCTTATTGTATCTGATTATTTGTCTATATCATTTTCATATGTCATTGATATGTCTGTTCTGGCTCAATAGCCCTTTACCTGTAATACAAGGTATACAGTTAATTTCAAAACTGTTTCTGAGATAGTTTTAGTTTATTTATAGAATGACTTCAGTTTTAGTTAGTCACAAGCTAACAGCATCAGTTTACAGATATCGAAGCAGTTGTCATAAATCAAGTGAATTAAAACAATAAATGTCTTTTCTCATTGAATTCTCAGATAGATAAGAAGTTCTAAATGAGCCAAAGAAACTAAAGCTGAGGCCAACACCAAGACAAAATTGATTTTGGATTTCACTGAACAATTAAAGAAAACACTGCACGTAATATTTTTGTTAGGACTTGGATTCCTATGACCAGAATTCAGATATTTAATGTGCTTTATCTAATTTTACCAGCAAACTGGCAAACAGTTTATCCCTCTCTTGTCAGCACTGAGGAGATTCTTTTTTTCTTCTTTTTTTTTTAATTGAATATATTCTTTATTTACATTTCATTTCCCTTTTCCAGGTTCCCCGCCCCCCCAAAGGTACCACATGCCCTTTTCCCTCTCCCTGTTCCCCCATCCACCCCTTCCCACTTCCCTGTTCTGGTATTCCCCTACACTGATGCATTGNGAGAGAGAGAGAGAGAGAGAGAGAGAGAGAGAGAGAGAGACTATGTATGTGTGGGCCGTGGTGTACATGTGGAGATCAGAGGACAACTTGGGGAGTCAGCTCTCTTCTACTATGTGGAGCCCAGAGAATGAACTCAAGTTATCAGACTTAGTGGTGAGAGTGTTTACTCACTCAGCCATCTGTCTGCCTTGCCTTGAACTTCTGACCCTCCTGCCTCTGTCTCCTGAGTGCTAGGATGGCAGATATGCACCATCTCTCCTACTCTGTGCAGTTTTAGGGATCTAAGCCAGGACTTAGATCCCTAAAGAGTGCTAGGTAAGTACTCTATCATTGAGCCTCATCCCCAGAGTCTGCTCGGCAGTCTCCTCCATCTGCCTTTATTGGCTATCATAAAAGATAGCCAGAGCCTCAGGCCTATGTTAACAGTGTTGATCTTCCTGTCCTTGCAGTGTTAGTAATCCCTTAAGCCTGCAGATCAATGGCTCTGGCATCGTCCCAGTGTTTTCCTGTGTGTGTGTGTGTGTGTGTGTGTGTGTGTGTGTGTGTGTTTTCCTAGAAGATGATTGTTTCCTGTGACTGTCATCATGGAAGCCCACAGGTGTATAGATCTCATACATGGAATCAGCTCAAATGCGCAACTGGCTGGTGTTTCTCAGTAGGAACTGAAACTATTTTAGATCAGAATTTCTCGAGGTATCTCTCATAAAAGCCTTGCCCATGAAATACTCCAAAATAACACGATCTCTCTTTGTTAGTGTTAATCAGAGAAGGGTAAGGAGTTTAATGGGAATTAGAGTTTTTTGGAAAAAAAATAAATGAAAATGCAGACAGAAAATTAACCCAGATCGGCAGAAGCAGAAAGATGGTACCACCCCAAGGCTAGTGGGACAACAGGAAGAGCAGGTGTTGGTGGAGATTGTACCAAAGAGCTGTGGATATGGAAGAGTTGTCCGATGAGAGCTGAAGCCATTGGATAGGGCGGGGATATTATCATGATTTGTGATGCTGGCTGAGGCTCAGGAAATGGAGAAGCCACCCAGCCCCCTTTCTTATCTCCATTGCTACTGTATCCTATTTGGGAAATACAGTTCTCAGCAGTCCAGAGAATGAAGAACTGCATCTGACAACCTACAAATCACATCACCAGCACAGCTATCAAATGGTTGGCAAAGTTTTCTACTTGTTGCACTCTGCCTGTAAGCTGCTTATATAATGACAGGAAAGTATCCYTGGATGGTCTCAGGATGCAATGTCTGCTAAATAGAAAGGATGCAGGGAGGTGCAAACATGACTGAGGACAGAGGTGATTGGCTGGCTTCCTGTATCTACAGAGCTCAGTATGCATGCAGATACAGGATGACATTGCCATCACATGGGAAGGGGGCTGTGCTCATTAGACTAGGAATGACCCCGAAGGCTCATAGATTTGAATGCTTGGCCATTGGGGAGTAATTCTACTGGACAGGGATTAGGAGGTGTGACCTTCTCAGAGGACGTGTGTCACTGGGGGTGGGCTTTGAGGCTTCAAATGCTCAAACCAGGCCCAGTGTCTGTCTCTGCGTGCTGTCTGTGGGTCTGGAGGTAGCTTTTTCAGCTCCTTCTCCAGCACCATGTCTGACTGCGTGCTGCCATGCTTCCCGCCATGATGACAATGGACTCTGAAGTGTAAGCTGGCTCCAATGAAATGCTTTCCTTTATGAGTTGCCATGGCCATGATGTCTCTTCACAGTAATAGAACACTGACTAAGACAGGGTAAGACCAGGTAAGAAGTAGCCACCTTTATAAGGAGGGCTTATGTATTCYTGATCTCTCTGGTGTCTTTCAGGTGTAGTAGTAATGTTGACTCGGCCAGCTGCATTTCCCAGTAAACCCAGATTTGGGCTGGTCTGAGACTTTTTTTGTCCTAGTCACATTGAGATATGAGTGTTCACAAATAGCAATTTTGAAATATTAATGGGTGCTAGCCCACATTTTCAAGATTCACGATGCAAAGTGAGTGTGCCAAAGCTCAGACAGGGTGTTTCTGACACAAAGAACTCATTATTACCACACACCAGGCTATTCCTTGACTCTCAGAATTGTTCTCCTACCCAGAGTCTTGGGAGGTTTTTAATCAGGTCACTTTGGGATTGATTATTTAGTCCCCTCTTGAATTAATTGCTTTCTAAACATGCTTTCTTTAATTAAGTTGTAAATTCGGCGCTTAAGCCACAAGAACAAATACTTCTTAAAAATACATGTGTTTGGGGGCTGAAGAGATGGCTCAGCAGTCGAGAGCACAAAGTGCTTTTGTGGGGCACCTGAATTCAATGGCCAGGATTCATGTTGGGCAGCTCACAACCACCTATAAATTTGGCTTCAGGGGATTTAAAACCTCTGGCCTCTGAGGTCCCTGGACTCATGTGTGTGTATGTACGTGTGCACATGCTTGCACACACACATTTTAAAACAATAAAACAAATCCTTAAAAACATAAACCACATACTTTCCATTTGGTTATAGATGGAGTGGGGCTCCATGATGGCATCCTGCCCCACCCAGGGGAGCCAATGGCAGTCTAGGGCTTCTGGAGGAGGAGAAGTCATTGCCTGCAGTGACACTGTGCTGCTCGGTTGCCTTTGTTCCAGTAGACAGCTCAAAACGCACGACTGTGTGAACAAACCCAGCCAAACCCAATGAGCCACAAAGAAAACCCAAACCCAAGGCAGAAAGACATGGGTGAATCAGGAACATAGCGGTAGGAGGAGGACAGTTTGTAAGGATGGAGGAGGGTGGGAGCGGTGGAGGGATAAGTGCAGAGAGAATACATTACATATAAATATATGAAGTTGTCAGTAAACAACAAAGGAAGAACCCACACGTGTCCTCAAGGTAGTGAATGGAAGCAACAGCAGCCTAAATGCACATTCACCAGAACATAAAGGACAGCACAGAGGAGAGCCTGAACTTGCCCAGGGCCCGGCACTCACCTCAGCCTCCTCTGAGACTGGCAATGGCACTGCTGCAAGAAAGGAAAAGCAGGGGCCTGGGGACATGCAGGCCCTGAGTCATTCCAAAGCCATCTAGCTGAGTCAGTGGATCCCAGCCTGACTACAGGATAGAGACTTGGACTAATGCAATCTGAGGGAATGGTTCTGTCGCCATTGAGGAGGATGGACACACAGCTCCTCACTGCCATCTGAAGAAGCCCAAGGAAGTCCCTTAACCACAGAATTGGGTTTCACAATGAGGGCTTCCCAGAGAGCTCTCCTAACCTCACATGAAACCTGCCTGCCTCCCAGCAAACAAGTGGATGACTGTGTTTGGTTAGCACACAGGTATTAGCTCAGAAACCTAGAAGACATATCGTGGCCATCTGTCACACTGAGCAGAATAAGTAGCAAGGATCTATTATTGGTGTTATGCCTGTTATCAGCCTGTGACTCATATAAAAGTAATCAATTCTTCATGGCTGCGTAGTGTCCTGTAAGTCTCGAGTTCTATAATTTCTGATCCTCCTGAGTTCTCTCATAAAAGGCCACACTGATCTTAAAGGTATTATCATCTAGATATGGTGTTTGTCTGCTGCTGGTTAGGCAAGTGGCAAACCAAAGTGTCTGCTCAGGGGAATTAACAGACTCATTTGTCACTAGCTGGCACAACAAACTTTTGGTCCTCTTTCTTGCTGATTGAGTAATGGTCTCTGAAAAGAAAAGCGAAAGGTGGAATGCTTCTCTGAGMCGGGAAAACTGATAAAAGAATTGACTACTCCAATTGCTCTCATTTTGATGAGGCACTCTTTCTGTTCAGATTAAATGAGCATGTCAAAATAAATAAGAAAGTATGGTTGCTGGGTATGGTGGAAGCCAGGTCCCTCGTAGAGGACATCAATCTGGAGGTGGGAGGGTGTATCACTCATTCTCTGCTCGAGGAAGCCCTTATTCTTGTTCAGCATGGACCCATTTCCTCCTGTCACCGGCACACACCCTAACCACCGTTTGAGGGCGATGCCAAGCTCTGCTTTCAGAAAGCACAGTGGGCTTTTCTGGACTGTTGCCACTTGCGGTCAGAGCAGTGCATCTGGCTCTTAAGCCCTCCCTTCTCCTGTCCTCCCCCCCGTGGTCCACAAGGGTAGACTTGTCATTTGAGCAGTGGGAGTCTGTGACAGTCATCGGTCATGTTTTAAGATGCTCTTCTCCATCCTGCAGAGCACAAGATGCCACATGTGCTTGTTTGATTTTGAACCTAAATTAGATGGCGTGAACCTGCTTTCTGCTCCCCAGAATCCATCTTTCTTTCTTCAGTAGATGAATAATGTGGTAAATTGAGAGATGGCTCCTTCCTCCATTATTGGCCATATGTTTTCTGTCGGGTTGGCTCCATTCTCAGCAACTGTCAGTTAATCTCATTTGGTTGCCKTAGTGATTGATTCGGAGATGGGGAATCAAATGAGCTCTGAGCCATCTCTGGGGATATGAATGAAAGGTCACCCCCAGCCTGGACCCCTTGGAACTCCCAGAAGTCACCCTGGGACCATGAARAGAGCCAGCATCAGAAGGCAGATGTTGTCGGATGTCTGATGAGGAAATCATTGGACAGGTTAAGTGTACACAGAGGATTTTCAATATAAAGGCTAGTAAAATTATTTATTCATAGTTAAGCTCATTTGAACCATTTTTTTTTTGGTCATAAGAAATAATGTGACCTTGGGACACATTTGCCATGTGTCCACAAACTTGCTATCAGTCTTCTGTATATGGGCATGACCCAGGACACTRGTACATCCTCAAACAGAATCACATCTGTAGGTTCTTCTTTCTTTTGCCTGCCTCTGTGTGCAGTATGCATTGTCCAGGTTCTTGGGCTGGTACTAGGTTGCGTTGTGATAGCCCTCTCTCTGGCAAAGT
>BDUI01012320.1:27237-37936 GCA_002335545.1 Apodemus speciosus
TGTCCCCTGAAGGCTTGTGGTGGCCTTCAGGGGTGCTGGACCCCAACCTACCTGAGGCAGAGCTTGAACCACAGTATCCAGCAGGGCACGCATGCCTGTGGCCATCTTCAGTAGCTTCAGCACTAGGGCAGGAGGCAAATATAAGCAGGGCCAAGCTGCCCCCAAAGCCCAGGGCGCCCTGTACACCGATCCCTTTGCCTTCTAGCTACAGACCAAGGTCCCCCTCTGGCTGCAGACATCCCAGGCACCTGCTGAGGATGGAGCCTGTCTGTAGCCCATCCTACCGGGTCTGGGGCCTACTGACAGCCTAGGTGGTCCCCGGACAGAACGCGCGCGGAGGCCGCCTACCGCGGGCGATGCGGAGCACACGCATGATGCGGATAATGGTGGGGTTGATGGGAAGGGCGGCGTTCATCTCGATCTCCTCCAGCGCGATGCCCATGATGGACAGGAGGACGATGGCCAGGTCCAGCTGGTTCCACCTGGCCAGCCATGGGGGAAGCGTAAGTAYRGCCATGGCTTGGAGTAGCTGCAGMTCAGCCAAGGCTCACCCWGAAGGCAAAAGAGCCYGTCCCAGGCCACCTGCGGCCCCGACCTGCCCTGCGTCCAAGACCACACACCTGTCCTTGAAGAACCTCCGGAACCCGAAGGCCACCAGCTTCAGTGCGGCCTCAAAGACGAAGACGATGGTAAAGACGTAGTTGCAGTACTTGAGGGCCTCGTCCAGAGACTGAGGAGAGAGGAGGGGCTGGATGGGGTGCCACGCAGCTCCTAGCTCCCCCGGCGCCAACGTCAGGACGCCTGTGGCATGCCTGAAGTCATCACCTGATGACCCTGTGAGCAGGCTGAGGACGTTAGGCGAAAGGGACCAAGATGTTCCCCTGTCCTCAGCCCTGACAGAGAGATGGCATGTCCCAAAGGCCGAGTGGATACTCCATCAAAAGGCTCTGCTATAGCGAGGAGCCCRCACTCCCCGAGGATATACRTGGAGGGTCACGGAAAGGACAATGWCACTCAGGCTGGCCCCTCATCAGTGTCCACACTCRCAGGCGGGGGCCCTGGTGGGTTTCAGCCCCTAGCCTGGGGTTGGAACACAAGCTCCATATCCCCCCTCCCCTCCCTGCTGGGGACCCCCTTCCCAGTCCGACCCCCCTGCCTCCGGCCACCTTGGGCTGGTTGTAGTGCTCCATAGACATGGTGATGACGTTGAGGCAGATGATGAAGGTGATGAAGAGGTCCAGGTAGTGGCTGGTGCACAGAGAATGGATGGAGCGGCGCGTGTGTGAGTAGTCTGCGTAGTAGGGCCTGCGCTGGGCCTCTGTGGAAGAGGGGCGCGGCTGAGCCACCTGGACGCCGAGGGGACTGCCTGTGCCCTCCCCGCTTTGCCAGACAGAGGCCCTGACCTCAATTTGTAATGCTAAGAGTGTGGAAGTGGCTCGGGCAGGACCTCAGCTGGGCTGCGTGGCCCCTGGGAGAAGCCCCGGGCTGGGGGAGGGAAGATGCTTTTGCAAAAGGCCTGCTCTGGTCAAGAAGTGTTTCCTGTGAGTACACTGCACCCAGGGAACAGGACTGGGCCATCCCAGCCTCCCTGCCCGAGTGCATGCCTGGACCCTATCCTTCTGTGGCTTAGTCTGGGGAGCAGGAGGGACGGTCCTTTTCATCAGCCGTGTGCTGACACTGGGCTTTAGGCATCTCCCCGTCTGGGCTCAGCCGCCTCCACTTGGACAGAGATGGCATATAAGCCATCCCTGGCTTTCAGGCTTTAGCTCCTCCCAGACTCCAAGGGGCCACTAGTGACCACCCGGGCGCTGGGATGTGCACTCCAGCCAGCCTGAGGCAGATGCCAGGAGACGAGGCCACCTGGGGTAGGCCTCCCCACATGCATCCACCCAGGTTTATCTACCCTAAATGTCATGCCTGCAGCAGTCCTCTCAGGGGACCCCGATGTAGTTAAGGGGTCCCATCGGTGAGGGATTCAGCCACCCTGCACCCCAGAWCCCACCTCGGCCTAGAACCACACACTCAGGGGCTGAAGGCCTGGGCCCGGAAGAGTAGAGTCTGATGGGCAACCACCCCTCCCTGGACCCGCATGCTCCTCGGCCCAACATGCAGCAGTCGTTAGCGTGCAAGCAGCCAGGGGGCCGACAGCCAGCTGAGACACCGGGGAGCAGCCACGAAGCCTGGGGAAGCAGGGTGGACCGGGTCCCCTGGGCATGACAGACGTGTTGCACATGCCAGCCATGAGGAGGGCCGAGCAGAGGCAGCGACGTGGACACCGGTGGGCCAGCCACTGACCTTTCGCCCACCCTCCGGCACCCAGCACCCTGGCACTTGTGCCCCACCCTGAGGTGGCCCCTGGAGGCCTATGATGCCCGTCTTTCCCACTGCAGCAACAGCAGCAGCAGCAGTAGCAGCAGGCTGAGCATGCAGAGCAGGGAGGTACCTGGGTTGGGGAAAGTGCCTGGAAAGACAAGGACACGTCTGAGCGGTTGTGGTGGGCGCACTGTGTGGGAAGCCCTCCGTGCTCCCAAGCTAGGGCCCACTGTCCTGTCTCTCCAACTCACGAGGGGCTTGGGAGTGTCTCATCTACCTCCTGAGCCCTCAGGGGGTACCCTGCATCCTGGGTACCAGGCATCCCAGAGGCTCACTCCAGTCGGCCCCTCTTCCAAGGCCAGGCCCCCATGCAAGGTGGCCACATGCGGAGCCGTCTGGGCTGAGGGCTGCAGGCCCAGAGCTGGGTGCCACACAGCATGCGTTCAGGTACCGACCCTCCACCTTGGGGGCCGCCTTACTCCTGCGCCTCCTCTCCAGGCGCCTCAGCCGCTTCTCCTCGCGCCGCCGCGCCTCCTCGGCCTCCTGGTGCTGCCGGCACTTGTGGAAGTTCTCCACCACCACGCCCACGAACATGTTGAGCACGAAAAAGCTGACGATGAGCAGGAAGGAGATGAAGTAGAGCAGCATCCAGGGGTTGTGGTTCTGCACCGGCTGCAGCACACAAGACGGCGGGTCCCCCACCATCCTCCTTCCTGCCTGCCCCCAGAAGCCCTCTCTGGGATTGGCCCGCAGGGCCAGAGGAAGCAGCTGCACCCAGGGCAGTCAGAAATCCTGGGGAAGGTTTCTGAAGTGACTTGCTCCCATCCCAGAGGCATGCAGGATTTGCTCAAGGTCGCCCGGGAGCTCGGGCCCCCCCCTTGTGCACGCCCCCTCCCCCCCCCCGCCTTGCGCACCTGCTGGTCAATGCCCACGGCATCCAGCCCGTCGTACATGATGTTTACCCAGCCGTCCTTGGAAGACAGCACGAACAGAGACATCAGCGCCTGGGTAACAGGGTAAGGGTCACTGGAAGGGTAAAGATGGCAGCCATGCACTCCTCCCCCCCCATAGCCTGGTCACCTCTATAGCCACACTGCACGCCACCCACCCGTACCTACCTGACCCAGGTTGTCAAAGTTGTACTTGCGCCTCACCCAGCGGTAGTGGGCAGCATGGCACTCGGCCTTGGTGGTGATATTCCTGGTATCTGTGCCCTCGCAGTAGTAGAATTTGCCCTTGAAAAGCTGACCGGAAGGGGCTGTTACTCCAGGGAGCCTGGCACAATCACTGGCCCACAGACCTGCCTACCTCAGACCTCTTGGATTCCAAACTAGATGTGCTGACCACCCAACCGGGGAGGACAAGACCCATCCCACCAGTGGGGAGCAGAGGCCCAGGGTGGGGCAGACCCTGGACGAGCCAGGGCCACACACCTGCACCCCGAGGATGCCAAAGATAATGAAGAAGGCGCAGCAGATGAGGACGATGTTCCCAATGGGCCTGAGCGATGATATCAGAGTCTCTACAACCAGCTTGAGGCCCGGAGCTCGGCTGATGACCCTGCACCCAGGCAGAGGGGATATGCTGCCGTTGGGCGCATCTAAGAGGGTGACGGGCGGGCAGAAGCAATGGTGCATGCAAGGCCCCGAGGTGATGTGAATGTGTGGCCGGAGAGCCAAACAGTTGGGCGGAGGTGGGGGTGGGCTTCTGGGTCCTTCCTGGATGTATATGGGTGGCCCCCGCCCCCTACACCCCACCTCAGAGGCCTCAGGGTCCGCAGCAGACGCAGCACACGGAGGACGCCTAGGATCTTGGCACCACCAGCGGAGGCCATGGCCACAACRATGTCCACCAGGGACACCAGCACAAGCAGCCCGTCCAGCACGTTCCAGCTGCTCTGCAGGTACGCATGCTCGCCCCAGAGCAGTCCCAGGGCTACCACCTGGGGGAGGGACAGTCATGTACAGGCTTGGCAGAGAGTCCCCAGGACGGGGTAGCGTGGGACAGGATGGGGCGGGGTGGGGGGACCGTCAGTACCTTCACCATCATCTCCACCACGAAGATGGCTGTGAAGATGTAGTTGGAGACGCTGAGGAAGGCCCGCTCCTGCAGAGAGAGACCAGTGGGCGGTCCCATGCCCACCTCGCCCCACCCCACCCCACCCAGAGGGCCAGCTTGCCTCCGGGGACTCACGGTGCTGCCCGGGTCGATGTCTGGCCGCTCCAGGGCGATGGTGATGCAGTTGAGGAAGATGAAGACCAGGACCACATGGTCGAACATCTTGTGTGCGATGACTTTCTGACAGGAGGCGCGCAGCCTAAGGAGGCAGCTGAGGTGAGGAGAGCCCGAGCAGACGCTACATCTGTTCACGCTGCCCGGGGCGAGGGTGCTCGGCCACGGGTGGGTAAGGCCGGCTTACTCTACCCACCCAGCAGGGTGCAGCCTTGGTGGCTGCTGGGTTCACCACAGCTCACCTGTTCTGCGGTGGAAAGAGATACAGGGCCCAGGACTCCCGGCTGCGGCACCACTGGGGCGCATAGGGTTCCAGTACTTTGTGCAGGCGGAAGCAGCAGCTCTGGGGACACAGACGGACTCTGGGTCACGGTCACAGTAGCCGCCCCTTGCTGCCTCCTGGCATATGACCACCCTGACCTCCTAACCAGCCTTTGTTGCTACTTCCTGCCCCTTCTACTTAACCTTCTCCACCTGAGCAATGGGAGGGTGACCATGCTGTGAAGCCACAGGAATCCAGACTGTGGACTGACCAGTAAGAGCTGCTTTTTTGTAGAGACCACCTCCCTTCTTTAAAGAGGTAGCTCCTAACCTGGGACAAACTTGAAGTTGGACCCCCTACCCTGGCTGGCCTGCTCCCTGAATCCCTGCCTCAGACTCTGCTTTGAAGAGCCAGCCCTGAGACAGAAGCGGCTATGGATATCTGTGGGTCCGGCGAGCATTTTGCCTCCTGTCWCTCTCCAAGAGGGCGGATATAGCTGAGTGTAGTCCACGCCCCCTTGTCTCACCCACTCACATCCTCTATGTCATCGTCAAACTCCGCTGCGTCCTCCTTGTGACTGTCGATGCGCAGGAAGAATTCGCTGGGCAGAGCCACCATCTGCCCGTTGCAGTCATGGAACTTGGTGGGGAGGAGGGCAGCAGGCCGTGGGGGACACAGGTCCAGCGTGCTGCGGTGGTCCAGCGACTCAGCGCGTCGCAGTGGCGTGGCTCGGGGCCCCRGTGAGGCCCCTGGGTGGGTTCCCGTGCTTGGCCTGCTGTCCTCGGCCTCATCGTCCGTGCTGCCCTTCCCCTCGCCAGAGAGCAGGGACTCGCGCTCCCCACACTGGCTGCGGCGTTTGAGGCTGGGTGCGCGGCCCAGGCTGTTCCAACTGGAGCGCCGGCTGCTCCCAGCGCTGTTGGGGCCCCATGGGGTACAAGGGGAGCTGCGGAGGCTGGCCTGAGGGGTGGCAGGGAGTGAGGAGACTGGCACAGCCCTAAGGATCACCATAAAACAAGTTTCTGGGATGGGAAGGACCCCCCCCCCCAGGTATTACTGTCAACTGCCATCAGGGGCATCTATGAAATACTTGCTGGATGTCTGGTCATGCACGGCTACCCCACCTAGCAAGCCCTCTACCAGGGCACTACCGATTTCCTGTTTTCAGGTGACACCCTACTCAGCCAGACACGGTTAGAGCAAAAGCCCAGAATCAGCCAGGGCTGGCAAAGCGCGACTGATCTCAGCCCCCGATTTGCCAAGGCCCGTAACCTGGGCTCCTCCAGCTTTCCACACTACTCCAGATTCATCCTTACCTCCAGGGTCTCATAGGGGCTGAGCCGTACTCTCCCCCCTGGCCTGTCTCTGAATTCTCTCTCAGGGCACCCCCGGCAAGTTGACTGTANCTCTCCAAGAGGGCGGATATAGCTGAGTGTAGTCCACGCCCCCTTGTCTCACCCACTCACATCCTCTATGTCATCGTCAAACTCCGCTGCGTCCTCCTTGTGACTGTCGATGCGCAGGAAGAATTCGCTGGGCAGAGCCACCATCTGCCCGTTGCAGTCATGGAACTTGGTGGGGAGGAGGGCAGCAGGCCGTGGGGGACACAGGTCCAGCGTGCTGCGGTGGTCCAGCGACTCAGCGCGTCGCAGTGGCGTGGCTCGGGGCCCCGGTGAGGCCCCTGGGTGGGTTCCCGTGCTTGGCCTGCTGTCCTCGGCCTCATCGTCCGTGCTGCCCTTCCCCTCGCCAGAGAGCAGGGACTCGCGCTCCCCACACTGGCTGCGGCGTTTGAGGCTGGGTGCGCGGCCCAGGCTGTTCCAACTGGAGCGCCGGCTGCTCCCAGCRCTGTTGGGGCCCCATGGGGTACAAGGGGAGCTGCGGAGGCTGGCCTGAGGGGTGGCAGGGAGTGAGGAGACTGGCACAGCCCTAAGGATCACCATAAAACAAGTTTCTGGGATGGGAAGGACCCCCCCCCCAGGTATTACTGTCAACTGCCATCAGGGGCATCTATGAAATACTTGCTGGATGTCTGGTCATGCACGGCTACCCCACCTAGCAAGCCCTCTACCAGGGCACTACCGATGTCCTGTTTTCAGGTGACACCCTACGCAGCCAGACACGGTTAGAGCAAAAGCCCAGAATCAGCCAGGGCTGGCAAAGCGYGACTGATCTCAGCCCCSRWTTKSCMARGSCCCGTAACCTGGGCTCCTCCAGCTTTCCACACTACTCCAGATTCATCCTTACCTCCAGGGTCTCATAGGGGCTGAGCCGTACTCTCCCCCCTGGCCTGTCTCTGAATTCTCTCTCAGGGCACCCCCGGCAAGTTGACTGTAGCAAGCTGTACTAAGTGGCTCAGCTCTGGGACTCGATTGATCCACCGGACAATTTCTCTTCTTTGGCTTTCCCTCACCTGATTCTTACCCGTGGGTCTGGCCCTAAGCTCCCCGCGCAGTCCCGCCACTGCCTCCRCACAACCCCCACTTGGCCCTTTTCAGAGTCTCAGAAGCCATTTCCAGGCACGGCTGTTCTTTGCACAGAAAGCACTCTGGGTGTGAACAGGAGTGAGCTGCCCTGTCCTCTGAGACCCAGGGACCCTCAGAGGCCYGGCCTGCTCGTCGCCTGTTTCCCAGGYTGCTTTTAAGAGTCTTTGTCAGACCCTCACCGTTTTCTCTGGTGTGCCCTGTGCCTGGCCAGCTTCTGTCTCTAYTGTAATTTCACACTGCTGCAGGCAGAMRGTATCCTAACACACGCCCATTCCTCCCTCACGTGTCTACGCTCATTTCAGAGGGATAAACACCCTGGCTTMCAGGAACAGAATGACCCTGGTTCTGTYTTAGACAGAGCTGGGGTGTTACAGGGACCCTCCCTTAGTTCAGGGGCTGGGGCTGGTCCCTACCAGAGACTTCTGGTCCCCCAGCTGGGGGTCCACAGAGCCGCTGCTGCTGCGCCGGGAGTCCAGGAGAGCGTGGGCCACGTCCAGGTGCGGGGAGCTCTTGGGAGTAGGCATAGGCGTRGCCGCTGTGTGCGTGATGAGAGGCGGCGGCAGACTGCCCCGGCCCTCTAGGTGGCCGTTAGGGGTCACAGCCAGTGAGTACATCTTCATCTCTAGAGGTGAAGGGGCTGTCTGAGCCTCCAGAGAGGTTCCTGCAGTMGGAACTACCTGCCAGAACCCTGCCTCAGTCTACACCAGTGTTTCTCAATAGTCCTAATGCTGCAACCCTCTCAGGTCCTTCCTCATGTTGTAGTGACCCCCCCCCAAAAAAAACTATAAAATTACTTCATTGCTACTTCATAACTGTAATTTTGCTATTGGTATGAATCATAATGCAAGTATCTGATGTGCAGGGTGTCTGATATGCRACCCCCCAAAGGGGTTGCAACCCACAGATTGAGCACCCTGGTCTACACCATCTAAGCACATACCTGTCGCTCGAAGATCTCTGAGCTTATCGAAATCTTCCTCTAGGTGGGTAGATGTCTTATCCTCRTCGGTGTCAGATCTGGTGGCATCACCCTGCACCCAGGCAATACATGCTAAGTGTGGAGACTCCCGCAGCAGGATCCCCTGTCCCCAGCCCGAGTCCTGCRCTCAGCAGCACAGGGTGGATTTCAGGCCCAGAGCGTGCCGTGTGAAGATGTGGGAGAGCTACCGAGACATCTCCGGGCCAGACTCTATCCCTCTTCACCCCTCACCTCTGCCTGGAAGCCTTCCACCAAGATGGCTACCAGCAGGTTGAAGAGCACGTAGTTCCCGAAGGTCATGAGGGCCACAAAGTACAGGGCGGCCCAGGACGAGGTGGAAGCCATGCCGTTGTACAGAACCACGTTCCAGTCTTCCTGGGTCAAGATCTGCAAGGAYGCGTTTGCAGGGCTCGAGATGGCTCTGATCCCACAAGCGACCCTGTGTACCTCCCTGGGGATAGAGCCAGGGGTCTCTACAGTCCCCGGGCTCCTTGGAGCTTCAGCTTTGGTTGTCCCAGGGACACCTGGAGCTGTACCTGAAACACAGTGACGATGGCCCACAGTAGCGAGTCGAAGTTCTTCCTGTCAGGGACGGTGTCTCCGGAGTCTGTCTTCAGGCTGAACTTGCAGCCAAACAGGTGCATGCCCAGGATGCTGAGGAGAATGGGCACTGAGTGGGAGGGGCCCASGACCCTCTCTGCCAGAGTCCGCTGCCAGCCCCCAGCCCCACCCTGGGTTTGCGGTCAGGGCCAATTCTGAGGCTCAACAATTTTTCTACAGCTGAGAAGGCCCTCGCCATTAAAGGAGTGAACAGAGGCCACCATTCTGCCTTTTGACAACGACAAGGTCAACCAGTCTCAGTAGCCTGTGGRATGCTCYCTCTTCCACATCGTCCCCAAGTGTCAAGACTGAYGCACAGAAGGTGCTAAGCAAAACCCACTAAAAGCCTGGTACTGTCCCCAGGGCTTGACCCATGCATGTGTGGACCTCGCAGAGCAGAGTCGCTCCMCCCACMATGCCRGRTGCCCTAGCCCCGTCAGTGCCRTCTGAGGGAGGAGCTGGGGCCCCACCCACCTGAAAATGAAGATGAAGAGCATGAGCAGCATGCAGAAGGTGGCCACGTTGTCCATGGTCCTCATGAGCACCACCAGCTGCCGCCGCAGCGCCGGCAGGAAGCGCACCAGCTTCAGCACCCGTAGCAGCCGGAACGTACGGAGCACGGACAGGCCGCCRTCCGCCTGCCCCACGATCTCCCAGACGCTGTGGGTCRGACAGCAGTGTGGAGGTCAGGATGGCCCATCCCATGACCCTGGGATCTTCTCTCCCCGTAGTCAGGGTGGCCAGGCTGGGAGCCACCATGGGCTCTGTTCGAATCATCCCTTCCAGGTTCAGGGCCCTCCTCCCCTGAAGGGAGCCAGGGCCCAACCTCAAATGTTCCCATCATTCCGCSCTTATGGTGCTATTGTAAATGCAACCCGCGCCCTGACCCCAGGACCAGTATTGCTCTGACCATAAGCCAGCCCCCATCTAGACACAGGTAACCGGCTACACAGTGCAGACAAGGCTCCACGGTGGGAGTTAGACCTGCTGGTCTGTTATGTGGAACCACCAGGGGTCTCATACCCGTCACCCCGCCCACTGTGAATCCTGTCACTTTGTTCTCTGCGGTGCCTACTGGGGTGCCCTACCTTATGACGACRACAATGCCATCGAAGATGTTGTAGGGGTTGCGGATGTACCCCAGYGGGCCACAGGCCAGCAACTTSAGCAGCATCTCCAAGGCRAACATGCTGGTGAACACGATGTTGCTTATCTCCAGTGCGTTGGTCAGCTCATCAGGCTGCGGGTCAGGAGAGGCAGGCGGKTCAKGRCCCGCCGAGGCTCCTCCCATTTTAGGGGCGCYGAGCCCAGRAGCAAAAGCAAAATTTACTGCTTACTGCTTCAAGAAYGCCAGGAATGGATGGCRCCCCAGCACCTCAGAAAAGAGCCRCCTACCACCTAGAAGGGGGACCTAGGGCCTGAGAACGTCCCGTCTGGATAGAGAGCAGACTTCTCTGGCTCCTCCACTCAGACAGCCCGCCCATGCTGACACTGCAGGAATGAGAGCTGCCAAGTCTCCCAAAGGACCCCTGCCTCTGCAGGCAACTGACACTCTGTGCGGGGGTGGGGTGGGGGGCTCAGGGTGGGCCACGGAGGTACCTACACATGAACAGTACCCAYGGTCTCGCCCACCCCAGCCCTCACTTGAAGGAAGCCCAGCGGGACTCTTGCCATGAGTGTGCTGACCCCCCTGCATGTGTAGGAGTATCTGCATGTATGTTTACCTATACTTGTAATATTGTGACCCGCATGTGTAAATACACATGCACGCCAATAAGGCAGGAGCGGTGTGGGTGCGTGTACTCTAGTACAATTTGAGCACAAACATGAACG
>BDUI01012320.1:54757-65108 GCA_002335545.1 Apodemus speciosus
GGGAACAGGTGGGATAGCTGATCCAGTGCATCACCTCTGTCCACAGCTCAGGATCTTGGGGATTGGGGGAGAGATATCTTGGCCATGTCCTCCCCTCAATAGCCTTTCTAACTGGCTCCCCCCCTCCCCCTGAGCCTAGTGAACCTGTTTCCTGCTCTCCATTCCCATTCTATGAGACCTTTTTCCTTTATCCCCACCCCCATGGCCAGGCCCAGGGAACGTGGCCTGGGAGCCTGGGCCTAGGCCTGCGTGACTCACAGCAGGCTGGGCTGAGCTGGGGCTGGGGGTGGGGGTGGGGAGTGAGGGCAGCGGACCAAACATGGAGCTGTTTGTTCTCCAGCTGCCTGCTCTGCTCGGGGTCACCCAGGGGAAGGGGGGGCAGGCTGTCTGTGGGAGAATACTTCCTCCCGAAGCCAGGGTGTGGGAGCCACTCCCCACTATAGCCCCTCCAACAGGGAGGCCAGGCCACTAGGAATACTCAGCTCTAGCTGCCAGAATGTTCTATGTCATCTTCATCCTCCCTCTGTGCCCTGTGAGGCACTCTGTTTCCCCAGTCCCTTATTAACAACCACAGTGAGCTGGTGAGCTAACATTCCCCATGGCCTGGGCCATCTACAGCAGCACCACGCCCCAGCCCATTGCTCAGGCCCTAGATAAAGTGTGTGTCTGGTCAGCCTCAGGGGCAGGCTCTATACAGGGGGGCACCCAGAGCTGGGCTTGGATACCAGACGTGTACCCGTATGCCCGTGTGTAAACTACTCTCCATTCTAGTGTACTGAACCTGTCTCAAACACACCCAACCAAGGCACTTGGACTGCATATGTAAGCACACCCTACGAGGTCTTCAAAGGAGGGCAGGACCCCAGGTCTTCCCAGGCCAAGCCCCCCATCCGCAGAGACTGACACTGTGGAGCCTGCCGGAGTGCTTGCCAATGGCTCTAATTGTGCAGCTTTTAAAGCCATGCTAATTAGAAAGTGCGCTAATGTCTCTGCTTAGCTCTTAATAAAGAGCTTGATTCGGGATCTTTTCAAGGGATAATTGAGTGGAAAAGTGCCTGATCCCACCCCTCTAGTCCCTGGGCCTGCAGGAAGGCAGGCTGTGTAGGCGAGAAACCTCACCCAGACTCTGCCAGCCGCTTGGCGGCAGCATGCACGCCCCCCCCCAACACCATGGGGGTGCTGCTTGGAAGGGAAGCCTGTTTCCCACATTCTCAGACTCTCCTGGCTATTCCTCATTAAGGACCAGTCCTAGTGACAGCCCCTCCCCACCAGCTGCTCCTCAGACAACCCCCCCCCAAACTCCACTCAGGGCCACTCGCGGTTTAAACCTGAGAGAACGTGAGAGGGCCTGGCTTGACCTCTGCCCAGCGGGATCCCCTAGGAACATCTGCACAACCTACTCCAGTCKTGCTGGAAGGGAAGGGTGGAAGGTAGACAAAAAGAAACAGGGCAAGGTGATTCCTGGGAAAGAGGCCTGCTGGCCCACAGGACCGGCTTTCAGGGAGCTCTCTGCTGGAATTCTCTGGGCCAGAAATAACTGCCTGGGCCTCGCTGCACAGCTGCCTGAAGCTCAAATTAGTGACCCAAGGGGATTGGACACTCCTTCCATGGGAACATGGCCTGGTACCCCTCCCCCCTCTCCCACCCTCCCTCTGCCCCCAGGGTCTGGCTCCTCTCTGCGGGAGAACTGTGGTGAGCCCATCTGGACAGGGGCCCCCATGTGGCTTCTGTTCTCCATGGCTAGGTAGTGTGGACAGGGGCCGGTCTGGGAGAGCACAGAGCAGGGCCCTTCTGAGGGACCCAGAACTGACTGTGGTAGCCCTGTAGGACCCTATGGTGTCTGGGCCTGGAGGCTAGGAAGAAACTCAAGGGAAGGGTCACAGGGTCTCTCTCTTCAGGATGCAGCTGTGCCCATCTGCCCAGGCTGCCCTTACCCAGATCCACATAGTGTCACTGAGGATGAACAACGTTATACAGGGAGGAGCCACTACAAGCCACATTTTTGGCAGTAAGGCCCCTTAAGCCACGCCTCTCTCATGTCCCCACAGGCTGCCCTCTATCCTCTCTGAGGTTCAAGAGACTTTATCTGTCCCTCAAGAGATGGGGGTGGGGGACCGAGTGGTCCACGTAGGCAGGTGCTCAACTCCTCCTCCTCTGCAGGCGAGGGGCAGCAGCCTCTCTGGGTGGGCCCTGGCTCCTCAGTCCACGTGGCTGGGTCCCTTCTCTTTTCTACATGCTGCTAGGGACATCACCATCTCCACCTAAGTGAGAAAACGCAGCTTACACTTGTGATCTGAGGTGTGTATTGTGTGTGCCGACTGCTGCAAACACAAATTTGTGCTGACGTGGGAGCTGGGTTCCCAGGCATACTGGGAAAGGGGACGACGGGTAGGGCACCTTGTGGCATGGTGGCTGGCATCCATGGGAAACCAGGAACCCTGCAGCAGGCTGTGTTCCAACTGGGTCCTTGACCCCCACCCCCAATCCATCTATGTAAAGCCCGGCTATCCCCACCACTGTTGCCTGGCAACCGGGTATTTATTTAAAAGGGAGACCTCACAGCAATGCCTACCACCAGCCTGCTCTCCCAGCCTGGCGCAAACCCCTCTCTAGTTTGTGGCTCCCACACCCTCAAAGACATACTGCTCTGCCTGTCCCTGGGCCCCAAAGTCCATCCTAACCCACCATCCGCTTCCCTGAAACCCTAAAAGCATGGGGGGATGGTGGACAACACTTTGGTAACTGTACTCTTCTAGCAGGGTGGAGGGGCAGCTGCTATGTTCGCAGATCCTGCCAGTCTGCCCGGCACAAAAGCCTCCTGTGCCTAGGACGCCCTGGCTGCAATTTGGGGGCACCGACGTACAAGATCCCAGATTTCGGTATGTCAATGCGGCAGGGCCTCCTGAGCTGCTAGGCTCCTGGGAGCTCTGTATGGAGGCCACAGCCATGCCAGATGTGGACACCAAGGCCCAGCTGGAGGCCTACACCCCAGTGGACAACATCCAGATCCTTCGAGTCCCAGGTACTGGGGGTGAGTTTGGCGCCTTCCTCCCGAGGAACCCTAAGCCTGGCTGGATGCTGGAAGACCCTGAATCTATGCTGTTAGATGCTGCCCGGCTCCTACCTGCTAGACCTCCTGAGAAAAGGCAACTCACTCTCCTGCCTCAATCTGCCTGACAGGTTGCCAGACAGTTTCCTCATCTCTCAATGGACACGCGGAGGCATCAAAGCCCGGTGAAAGCCCCCATCTCTGTCATCTCTGGGTACCTCCACTCTGGTCCTTCGGGGAATCCCTGCCCTGAGCAGACCTCAGCTAGGCTGACCCTTACCACAAACCCCCAAACCTCACGTGGCTTTCTTCCGTCTACACAGGGCCTGGCCTATCTCCCAAAGGCGGCTCAGGCTGTGAATGAGCTAACTGGCTTTGGCCTTGTCCCTGTCCTTCCTCCGCCGGCGGCCATGTTATTAATAGTGGTGACATTTTAAAAAGATGGCCCAGACCCCCACCCCCTGCCCCCGGAAAGTCTGATTTCAAAGTGAAGCTGGCTGGACCTTGTTTTCCCAAGGCTGCTGCTTGATCCCCGAGACCAGGCATCCTGCTACCTGGGCGTCAGCCTGGCATGACATTTATACACTGACTATGGTCTCAGAGTCCTGCCCCAAAGTTCAGACCCATAAGCCCTGCTCGTCCCCCTCTGGGAAGGCGCTGCGCCCAGGGCACCAGGTCGGTTGGGCCAGGATGGCCCCCACACCTGCTTTAGCTGTGAACCAATGCTGGGTGAAGAACATGATACGGAGGAGTCCCAGCCTCCAGGCATCCCCAGGTCCAGTCTGATGCAAAGTGGAATTGGGGGAGTGGGACTGGGAACTTCCGCACAACTTATGTTTTAGGCTGGAGGCTGGGATCACGGTGTAAGAGGGAAGGTTTGGGGCCACAGGCAGCTGACTCCTGTGTCCATAAACGGCAGAGATCTTGTACACAGGTGACTCTGAGGACCCTTACCTCATAAGCACATCTGATCACCACAGATCAGATAACACAACCCACAAAGGCCTCGGCTCCTAGTTCTAATACTACTGGGATGTGACAATAGTTGAGTTTAAGGGGAAACATGTATTCAGTCCACCGCTAAGGGTCAGTTAACCTTGGAAGGCCAGTCGCTATCAGGTAGAATAAGATTACAGGCTAGCGCCGGTACTTGAGAAATGTGGACATGGGGCATACATAGATCATGTGAGGACGACGGTGTGGGGACACGGGAAGTAGACCCCATGCACACAGCCTGGCATCTTTGGACTTGTAACCTCTGTCACAGCGTTTATGTGATAGGCCCTGTAGATATAACCTGCTCTGGTGGGAAAACTGATATTCAGGGTATCTCCTCTGCCTGGTCACTGATGGGCCTGGCTGAGCACCCATCCGTGACTGTCACTCTTTGCCCACTGCCCCAGAGAAGAGTCAAAGACAGCCCTTGTGCTCAGAGTCTATGGGTCTGCCACAGCCCACAGGGGCGGGTCCTTCTAGGCCCAGCCCAACTCACTTAGACTAAGGAACAGCCAAACTCATGCGCAGGGTGGGACAACATAGAAACAACACAGACAGTCACAGCTATGCCATGTGTTTGCACCCCAAAGTCACCGGCGGCTACCCGCCAGGCACTAATTACAGCTCCATGTGGCTCGCCGGAGGAACAGTCAGGGCGGCTCCAGCACAAATATTTCAAGCCGCATGGTATTCGCGTTTAATGGGATGAAATTCTTTAAGCCCAGAACCCAGCTGAGCCATTATGCCAGCCAATTTACAGAGAAGCGGGAAGCACCGCGCTGGAGCCTTACTCCACGGCTCAGCCACAAGGCCGGAGAGGAAGCAAGGAAGCCGATCAGGCGAAGCACAGCCTACCTCCTGACCCCAGAGGCTGGTCCCACCTTGGCCTGGAGATGTTGCAGCCTGGGGCCACAGGGTCAGGCAGAGCCAGCAGAGCTCTGGGGGTGGGGCGGGTGGTCACACTGGGGAGAGTAGGGATCATGGCTGACACTACGGTCTGGTGTTGGCCAGTATACTCAGCAATGCCCTCCTCTCTCTCTRTTTAGGTAAACTCTACCCAGCCTCAAAGTCCATCTCAGGAAGTCTTTCCTGGGAAAAGGACCAGACTCCTCTGTTGCTCTGCCCGCCGCTGAGCAGGAAAATCCATCCATCAGGAGAACCTACTGGACGTCAGGGATGCGCTCCAAGTCCACGGGACCCGAGGGTGAGCTGATGACACTGGCCTTGATCAAGCTAGGTGCAGGGGACAGAGAAGGACAAACTCCTGATGGGCAAGCGGATGTCAGATAAAGCCCGGAAGTGTAAGTGGTGAGGGGAGGGAGCCCGGAGGCCACTTACACCAGAGCCCTGTGACAGGATCAGGGCAGGGCTCTGTGGGCCCAAGTTATCATCCCACAGAGAGGCGAACACAGAAGCAGATCTGCTTAGGGACAAGGAGCCTGCTGGGTCTCCTCAGAGCACCCCAGAGCTTCCTCCAATAGTGGGACAGGGACATGAGGGCGAGTCTTATACCCAGTAGGGATTTACTTCCTGTGGGGCCATAGACACATAGTATACCCTTAGTTTAAATGGATCACACTCTAGGGCACCGCCCACAAGAGGCATATTTGAAAGTGTATGCACAGTCTTGCATGTGTACACACACACACACACACATTCACACGTCCNTTTTAGGCTGGAGGCTGGGATCACGGTGTAAGAGGGAAGGTTTGGGGCCACAGGCAGCTGACTCCTGTGTCCATAAACGGCAGAGATCTTGTACACAGGTGACTCTGAGGACCCTTACCTCATAAGCACATCTGATCACCACAGATCAGATAACACAACCCACAAAGGCCTCGGCTCCTAGTTCTAATACTACTGGGATGTGACAATAGTTGAGTTTAAGGGGAAACATGTATTCAGTCCACCGCTAAGGGTCAGTTAACCTTGGAAGGCCAGTCGCTATCAGGTAGAATAAGATTACAGGCTAGCGCCGGTACTTGAGAAATGTGGACATGGGGCATACATAGATCATGTGAGGACGACGGTGTGGGGACACGGGAAGTAGACCCCATGCACACAGCCTGGCATCTTTGGACTTGTAACCTCTGTCACAGCGTTTATGTGATAGGCCCTGTAGATATAACCTGCTCTGGTGGGAAAACTGATATTCAGGGTATCTCCTCTGCCTGGTCACTGATGGGCCTGGCTGAGCACCCATCCGTGACTGTCACTCTTTGCCCACTGCCCCAGAGAAGAGTCAAAGACAGCCCTTGTGCTCAGAGTCTATGGGTCTGCCACAGCCCACAGGGGCGGGTCCTTCTAGGCCCAGCCCAACTCACTTAGACTAAGGAACAGCCAAACTCATGCGCAGGGTGGGACAACATAGAAACAACACAGACAGTCACAGCTATGCCATGTGTTTGCACCCCAAAGTCACCGGCGGCTACCCGCCAGGCACTAATTACAGCTCCATGTGGCTCGCCGGAGGAACAGTCAGGGCGGCTCCAGCACAAATATTTCAAGCCGCATGGTATTCGCGTTTAATGGGATGAAATTCTTTAAGCCCAGAACCCAGCTGAGCCATTATGCCAGCCAATTTACAGAGAAGCGGGAAGCACCGCGCTGGAGCCTTACTCCACGGCTCAGCCACAAGGCCGGAGAGGAAGCAAGGAAGCCGATCAGGCGAAGCACAGCCTACCTCCTGACCCCAGAGGCTGGTCCCACCTTGGCCTGGAGATGTTGCAGCCTGGGGCCACAGGGTCAGGCAGAGCCAGCAGAGCTCTGGGGGTGGGGCGGGTGGTCACACTGGGGAGAGTAGGGATCATGGCTGACACTACGGTCTGGTGTTGGCCAGTATACTCAGCAATGCCCTCCTCTCTCTCTRTTTAGGTAAACTCTACCCAGCCTCAAAGTCCATCTCAGGAAGTCTTTCCTGGGAAAAGGACCAGACTCCTCTGTTGCTCTGCCCGCCGCTGAGCAGGAAAATCCATCCATCAGGAGAACCTACTGGACGTCAGGGATGCGCTCCAAGTCCACGGGACCCGAGGGTGAGCTGATGACACTGGCCTTGATCAAGCTAGGTGCAGGGGACAGAGAAGGACAAACTCCTGATGGGCAAGCGGATGTCAGATAAAGCCCGGAAGTGTAAGTGGTGAGGGGAGGGAGCCCGGAGGCCACTTACACCAGAGCCCTGTGACAGGATCAGGGCAGGGCTCTGTGGGCCCAAGTTATCATCCCACAGAGAGGCGAACACAGAAGCAGATCTGCTTAGGGACAAGGAGCCTGCTGGGTCTCCTCAGAGCACCCCAGAGCTTCCTCCAATAGTGGGACAGGGACATGAGGGCGAGTCTTATACCCAGTAGGGATTTACTTCCTGTGGGGCCATAGACACATAGTATACCCTTAGTTTAAATGGATCACACTCTAGGGCACCGCCCACAAGAGGCATATTTGAAAGTGTATGCACAGTCTTGCATGTGTACACACACACACACACACATTCACACGTCCYTCTTCCCACTTCTCTCTCCACAGAAGGCCCCCAACACAGAGACAGGCCACCCTGCCAAAACTGTGACTGCCCTGTGGCCACCAGGAGCTAGGCGCCTCTCACTGGCTGCCTGCCTGCCTACCAGCCTGCTGACCGCAGACCTAGACCCCAGGGAGTCTCCCAGCTAGTGCCATACCGATTTGCTGGGCCTGGCTCCCATCCAACTACCCGTGTCTCGATCGATCCCCTAATAACTCGATCCATTATGCCGAAGCAGGATTCTTGGAAACCGGCAGGAAAAGGAAGCTCTGTGAACCATCTGAGTCTTTTTTTTTTTTTTAAACTAACAATGGGGCGTCTTTCCCCTCCCCGGTGCAGCAAGCTGCACTGCCTCCGCGTGTTCTATAAGGTGCCGTGTGATGTTTGGGGAGGTGCTAGCTATCCCTGCTGGGAGAGGTGGGTCAGGACAGCCTCAACACAGAGCACGGTCCTCCTAACAGGACTGATGAAGCGTATCCCTTCTTCCTCTCAGGCTAGCCCCATGCCAGCTTCCAACCCATCAAGGCTGGCTGGGCCCTGTGACTCTGGCTACCCACAGCTGGGGAATCCTGGTGCTATCCCCCTCCCTAGGAGCCAGGGAGACACCCCCACACACACCCGCAAATTTGAGGATGAGCTCAATTTACACTTGGCTGTGGGTGTGTGTTACTCATGGCTCCTCGGTGCCTCACGGTTGGTGTGTGCACCTCAGGGTCCAGCACCTAACAAAGGCGGAGGGAGGGACGCTGTGCCCAGCTCTCTCCATGCTCTCAGAAACCCAAGGTGACACAGTCAGGGCTAAGAACCCAACACACAGAGGCAAGGCCCACGGCCCACGTCCTGGGTGATGGGGGTGGGAGGGTGGCTCAGTCTACAAAAAGACCAGAGGATTCTCTGCGGTACAGCAGCAGGAATCCTCCCTCCCATGCCTTGCTCCTCCACAAGCCACAGTGCTCCATCAAGACAGATGGCCAAGACCCCAAAGATTAACAAGCAATGCCCCTGCTCCCGCTGAACCTCTGTGTGTGGGGTGGGGGCGGGAACCCAGCCATTTTTCATGAAAGGATGTTGTTCAACATACACGGTGTTATTTTTTTTTATGGTGTTTCAAGGTGAACTGGCCAGTCGGGAGTTTTAAATTTCCCAGTTTAAGGTTTATTTTTAAATTGTGCAAGTGTGTGTCTGTGTGTGTGTGTGTGTGTGTGTGTGTGTGTGTGTGTGTGTGTGTGTGAAACCCCCAGGAACTGGAGTTAAAAGTCAGATGTGGGTGCTGGGAACCCAATGTGGGTCCTCCGCAAGAGCAATCCACACTCTTAGTTCCTGAGTCATTTCTCTAGCCCCAAGTTTCCAAGTTTTAAACATCATTAGGATAAAGCACCAGGACTGCACTCCAGCTGCATAGGCTGACAGGATCCTGAGACACCGCCCTCCCCTCCCCACCCAAACTCACCCCACCCCACCCCATCCCCACCCCCGGAGTAGAACAGTCACTGTCTCAAGGGCTGGAGATTAAGGGCAACCTCATCAGAGAACAAGGGCTCATGCCTGAGTGCAGCCACTGTGTCAGGGTTCCCAGTCACTCTAGCTGTCTAGCTGGGCTTTGGAGCATCCCCTTTGGTACCAGCAAAGACGGCCTGCACGCCCCACTGCCCACTGGCCGGGGTTCCTATGAGCCATTTCGCTTAATCATCTACAACTTCAGCCAATAAGCTCAAGAACTAAATCAGCTCCATACCCCAATATCCCTGGAGGTCCCCATACTGCTCTAGGCAGGTGTTTCCCCTCCTCTAGAGACCAACCACTTACCATGATGTCCCTCCCTTCCTGTCCCTAGGATGTCTCTGAGGTCCGGCCTAAGGTTATACAAATCACCCCAGGGCAGGACAGGCTGATGACCCTGACCTCTGCTTAACCCCAGGAACTAAACTGGTGAGTCTCCCAAACATCCTTTGGGCCCTAAGATGACCCCAAGGAGACATGGAGCACCAGTCAGAGCTGCTGGTGAGCTATGCAAGTTAAGAATTCTAAGTGGGGTGTCAGGTTGCATGCTGTCCACCAGAGCAGCCCCTGCGGGATGCCTGCCTGTCTGTCCCCACAGTAGCAGTAGAAAGCAGRCTCCAAGGAAGACGGCTGCTTTAATAATAAATCGCTTAATTAGGGAATCTCCAGGCTCCCATGAGGAGCCAGCGCAGTGTGGAGCACCGGCTTGAGGGACGTTACCTGCTGTTCCCACATCTTGGGGATCCCCCCACACCAGGGAGCTGATGCGTCAAGACTCTGCACAATCCTGACAGTGCGCCACAGAGAGGCCACCCAAACCCCAGGACAGGAGCCACCAAGGTGTGTGTGTGGGGGGGGGGGGCTGGGAGGATAGCCCAAAGGGGTTATCTCAGATGGGACAGCTGTCATAGTCCGAGATGCGGCTCCAGGCTCTACTAGGGTAAGAAGGCAAGGCGGACAAGGGAGAACCCAGGACTAGCCTGTGGCCCCTCCAACCACTGAGACAGTCCTTGTCCACTTTGGCATGGCTTCAGCCACACCCCTGGCAATTACACTAGGGGACAGGGGACCTGCCAAGTGGCAAACGTGACAGTATGCAGGACCTGAGCCAGCTGCGCCCAGGGGCTTTACTAGAAATCACTCTACCTTTCCCCACCCCAGGCACCTCAAGGCCTCAGCCTGCCCCCCTGCCCACTGACCACATCATGAGAACTTCCTACGGTGTGAACTGTCCTTACCCCCTCCTCAGATAGGATGCCCCAGCATGAATAAAGGACAAGGTAGGCACGTTT
>BDUI01012322.1:0-11719 GCA_002335545.1 Apodemus speciosus
CGGGCCTGAGACTCCTTGCTGCTTGCTGTTGGGTATGCAGTTGGCCTCCTGCTGTCTCCTCCTGGCCTGCCTAGATGCCAGCTTTTAAGAATCAGGTCTTTTTTTCCACAGATCTGGGCTTGTCTGTTAGATCTTTATGGTGACCTGGGCTCCTCTGTTGGCTTTCTATGGTGACCTGGTCAGGCCAACAGCTGCAAGATGGTGGCAGGTCTTGGGGCTCTGTCTAACCACGAGATTCCCTACAGGAGTAGAGCTTCCTTGGTAGGATTGCTGGAGCCTCTCAGTCCACAGGGCTCTGTCTGGTTAGCTGTCTGAGGTGCCCCGAGGCAAGGTGGCTGCTTCTACTGTATACCAGGCACAACATGCCTCTGTTCCTGTACCTGGTCCCTGCTGTTAGTAGACTGTGGTGCCCTGAGGCATGGTGGCCATCCTGCCTGCGGATCCCGGCACAGGCTGCACAGATCTCTGGGCGAGTTGGCAGCTGAGCAGATGAGCTCAGTGACCACCTGCTGTTCCGACCCAATGCAAGGTGGCTGCCTGGGTCACAGTCCCGGGCCCAGAGAGCCCAGACCCCGAATGAGTTGGTGTCYGCACGGGTTGGCGACYGCCTGCAGCTCTGACCTGAGGCAAGATGGCGGCCTCTGTTGCACGCCAGACAGGCTGGTCCCTAGAGACCTCACAGTTCCTCATCTTATTCTTCCTTCTCTTTGCTGCCCAGAAGGTGCCTCCCCCAACCAGGCCTTCCTGTTCACTGGGGCCTCAAGTCTCTCCAGGATTAAGATCTTCATCTCCCACTGAGTACAGACCACATAAACTTTACTATAAATGTTTCAGAGCCTCAGACCAGCCCATGTATGTTCCTGGTTGGTGGCTTAGTGTCTGGAGGCTCCTTGGGGTCTCAGTTAGTTGAGTCTGCAAGTCTTCCTATGGGGTCACCCTTCTTTTCATTTCTTAATTTTTCCCCTACTTCAACCATAGGGGTCCATGACATCAGGTCAATGGTTGGGTCTAAGTATCTGTCTCTGTCTCAGTCAGTGGCTTGTAGGGCCTCTCTGAGGACAGCCATGCCATGTTCCCATATATTAGCACACCATATATTAGCACACCATAGCATCAGAAATAGTGCCAGGCCTTCATGCCCCAGGATCCCTATTGGGCTGGTCATTGGACTGCCTTTCCTTCAGTCTCTCCTCCATTTTTGTCCCTACAGTTCATTCATGTCCTTTTGTGGTGGATCTGAGTAACCTCATTCACAATGATATTTTCTAGATCCATCCATTTGCCTGAAAAATTCATGATGTTCTTGTTTTTAACTGCTGAATAGTATTTCACTGTGTAAATGAACCACATTTTCTGTATCCATTCTTTGGTTGAGGAACATCTGGGTTGTTTCCCTCTTTTATTGCAAAATAAAGCAGCTATGAAGAATGTAGAGCACTTGTCTTTATGGTATGGTGGGCATCTTTTGAGTAGATTCCCAAGACTGCTATAGAGTTACACCAAGATATTTTATACTATTTGTGGCTATTATGAAGGGTTTTTGTTTCTCTAATTTCTTTCTCAGTCTGTTTATCACGTGTATACAGAAAGGCTACTGATTCGTTTTAGTTAATTTAATATCCAGCCACTTTGCTGGAAGTGGTTCTCTGGCAGAATTTTTGGGGTCGCTTATGTATACTCTCATACCACCTGCAAATAGTGAGACTTTGTCTTGTTCCTTTCCAACTTGTATTCCCTTGATCTCCTTTTGTTGTCTAATCATACTAGCTAGAATTTGGAGTACTACATTATATCGATAAGGAGAGAGTGGGCAACCTTGTCTTGTCTCTGATTTTAATGGGATTGCTTCTCTCCACTTAATTTGATGTTGGCTGTTTGTTTGCTATATATTGCTTTTATTTTGTATACGTATTTGTCATGAATTCCTGATCTCCCCAGGACCTTTTTTATTGGATATTTTCTTAATTTACATTTCAAATGTTATCCTGTTTCCCAGTTTCCCCCCTCCCAGAAACCCCCCATCACATCCTCCCTCCACCTGCGTCTATGAGGGTGCTACTCCATTCACCCCACTCCCACCTACTCTCCCTCAATTCTCCTACACTGGGGCATCTATCAAGCCTTCATATGACCAAGGACCTCTCCTCCCATTGATTACTGACAAGACCATCCTATGCTACATATGCAGCTGGAGCCATGTGTACTCCTTGGATGATGGCTTAGTCCCTGGGCGCTCTGGGTAGTCTGGTTGATTGATATTGTTGTTCTTCCTATGAGACTGAAAACCCCTTCAGTTCCTTCAGTCCTTTCTCTAACTTCTCCTTTGGTGGCCCCACTCTCAGTCCAATGGTTGGTTTCTAGCATCCACCTCTGTATTTCTAAGGCTCTGGCAGAGCCTCTCAGGAGACAGCTATATCAAGCTCTTTTTTCAAACATTTCTTGGCATCTACAATAGTGTTGGGGTTTGGTGACTATATATGGGGTGAGTCCCCAAGTGGCACAGTCTCTGAATGGCTTTATCTTCAGTCTCTGCTCCAGACTTTGTCTCCATATTTATTTGTATTTACAGGCGTGAGTTTGGGGATATTGAACTGGGACTAAAGATGGCTAGGCAACTGAAATTGAGTGTAGAATTAGGGTGATAACCTGGGAATACTAGGAATGGTACATTAGCTGAGGTAGATTTGAATCACCCAGCAGTTGAGCCAGTTAGAAAAGTTGAAATTGCACAGCTGTGTGTCTGTGTTTTTCATCCATGAATCCAATATTCTCTGGTGGGGCCTGGTACCATAGTCCATTCCTGGAGCTTTGGCAGAGTAGCAAAAGCTAAACACAACAAGGATGCCTAAGGATCTTAATAGGAATTAATGTCCCTAAAGCTGTTGCCTATTTGAGAATACATTCCCCTAACTGGGTGGCCTCACTGGATGATTGTGGTAGATCATGGTGGATGATGGATTCTTGATAACTGCATGGCATTCTTCCTNTTCTGTATCCATTCTTTGGTTGAGGAACATCTGGGTTGTTTCCCTCTTTTATTGCAAAATAAAGCAGCTATGAAGAATGTAGAGCACTTGTCTTTATGGTATGGTGGGCATCTTTTGAGTAGATTCCCAAGACTGCTATAGAGTTACACCAAGATATTTTATACTATTTGTGGCTATTATGAAGGGTTTTTGTTTCTCTAATTTCTTTCTCAGTCTGTTTATCACGTGTATACAGAAAGGCTACTGATTCGTTTTAGTTAATTTAATATCCAGCCACTTTGCTGGAAGTGGTTCTCTGGCAGAATTTTTGGGGTCGCTTATGTATACTCTCATACCACCTGCAAATAGTGAGACTTTGTCTTGTTCCTTTCCAACTTGTATTCCCTTGATCTCCTTTTGTTGTCTAATCATACTAGCTAGAATTTGGAGTACTACATTATATCGATAAGGAGAGAGTGGGCAACCTTGTCTTGTCTCTGATTTTAATGGGATTGCTTCTCTCCACTTAATTTGATGTTGGCTGTTTGTTTGCTATATATTGCTTTTATTTTGTATACGTATTTGTCATGAATTCCTGATCTCCCCAGGACCTTTTTTATTGGATATTTTCTTAATTTACATTTCAAATGTTATCCTGTTTCCCAGTTTCCCCCCTCCCAGAAACCCCCCATCACATCCTCCCTCCACCTGCGTCTATGAGGGTGCTACTCCATTCACCCCACTCCCACCTACTCTCCCTCAATTCTCCTACACTGGGGCATCTATCAAGCCTTCATATGACCAAGGACCTCTCCTCCCATTGATTACTGACAAGACCATCCTATGCTACATATGCAGCTGGAGCCATGTGTACTCCTTGGATGATGGCTTAGTCCCTGGGCGCTCTGGGTAGTCTGGTTGATTGATATTGTTGTTCTTCCTATGAGACTGAAAACCCCTTCAGTTCCTTCAGTCCTTTCTCTAACTTCTCCTTTGGTGGCCCCACTCTCAGTCCAATGGTTGGTTTCTAGCATCCACCTCTGTATTTCTAAGGCTCTGGCAGAGCCTCTCAGGAGACAGCTATATCAAGCTCTTTTTTCAAACATTTCTTGGCATCTACAATAGTGTTGGGGTTTGGTGACTATATATGGGGTGAGTCCCCAAGTGGCACAGTCTCTGAATGGCTTTATCTTCAGTCTCTGCTCCAGACTTTGTCTCCATATTTATTTGTATTTACAGGCGTGAGTTTGGGGATATTGAACTGGGACTAAAGATGGCTAGGCAACTGAAATTGAGTGTAGAATTAGGGTGATAACCTGGGAATACTAGGAATGGTACATTAGCTGAGGTAGATTTGAATCACCCAGCAGTTGAGCCAGTTAGAAAAGTTGAAATTGCACAGCTGTGTGTCTGTGTTTTTCATCCATGAATCCAATATTCTCTGGTGGGGCCTGGTACCATAGTCCATTCCTGGAGCTTTGGCAGAGTAGCAAAAGCTAAACACAACAAGGATGCCTAAGGATCTTAATAGGAATTAATGTCCCTAAAGCTGTTGCCTATTTGAGAATACATTCCCCTAACTGGGTGGCCTCACTGGATGATTGTGGTAGATCATGGTGGATGATGGATTCTTGATAACTGCATGGCATTCTTCCTRTAACTAAAGACACCAATATTGAAAACCCATTAATTTCTTGGTGCATACAGCCCATGATAGGTTCACAGAAAGCATCATGAGACTCCATAAATTCAATAGAAGAGAACTAGGTGCAGTGTGGATTTGACTGAGACATGTTTGAAAGTTTGCCTGTAGGTTGGCATTTTCTGAGAAATTCTTTCCAAAAATGAAATGGAAAACTATTTGGGGAAGCAAATCTTCCCTAGAGAGAAAATATTTGTAAGCATTCCAAGCACTGCAAGTGAGGTGGTTCAATGTCATTTGAATATGTTTTCATTGATGAGCTTGAGAAGAAAAGCCGTCAAACTTCTTCTTTTTTTTGGATATATTCTTTATTTACATTTCATTTCCCTTTTTCTGGTTTCCCTGCCCCCCAGATGTCCCATATGTCTTTTTCCTCCCCTTGTTCCCCTATTCATCCCTTTCCCACTTCCCTGTTCTGGTATTCCCCTGCATTGCTGCATTGGGCCTTTCCAGAACCTGGGTCATCAAACTTAGAAATCTCATAAAACAAAACAAAACAAAACAAAACAAAACAAAAAAAAACAAACTTTCACTATTAATGCTTAGAAATTGGAAACTGAAGAATGTAGACACATTTTCAACCAATGACATGTGGTAGGGATGCAGCTCTTTGACAGTTTGCCTAGAATTCTCAAGGGCCTGAATTCAACCAATATTGCTAACAGAGACACAGGCACAGTTTTGACAAGGGAGCAGAGGAAAGGGCATTCATCACTTCCCACCTTTTTCTTTTTATCTATTCAAATTATGCCTGTGTGTGTGCCTCTAGGGCAGTGACATAAACCTTGTAGCATGTGTGGAGGTCAAAGGAAAATTCATGGGCATCAATTCTCTGATTTCAGAATGCATATCCAGATTGAAGTCAGGATGTCAGGCTGATTGATGGCATCAAGGATTGGAATTATTTTGAACATAAGCAAATGCTGTAGTGTAATTTAGTATAGCAAGAAGAAAAGAACATGGATTTGCTGAACATGTTGGAAACAGAATTTCCACAGCTTTTAGGTTCACTACAACTAGGAATCCACTTAAAGAAAGTAGAGACAACATCTAAAAAAGATATCTTCATGTTCATAATTTTTCTTGCTATAGTTATGATAGGTAGTTAGAGGAATTGACTGAGGTGCCCATTGTAGGATGATGGATACAGAAAATGTGGTTTGAAATCACAGTTGAATATCTATTCAACCTTTATAAAGAATGAAGTCTTGGAGCAATGGGGTGCTCTATTAAACTTTGATTACTCTTTGGAAGAAGCCTATAAAAATTCTATGGAAAAATGAATCCCCTTTGTGCATTAAACAATGGCATTTAACAAAGCAGATATTGGATGCTGAACAACCTTTGGTTGAGAACCAACTTCAAAAAGCTCAAATGGAGCCAAGGACGTCTCCATGGAATTCCCCTATTTTTGTGATTAGGAAGAAGTCTGAAAAATAGAGGTTGGTAACAGATTTAAGGGGGTGTCAATTTTAGTGCACAGACCATGAGAATCTTACAACCCACCATTCTGCAGCCATCTATGTTTCCTTCCTTTTGATCTGTAGTTGTAATAGATTTGCAAGATTTTTTATTAGATATATGCTTTATTTACATTTCAAATGTAAACAAACCCCTTTCCTGGTTTCTCCACTCCAAAAAATCCTGTAACCCATTCCTCTTCCCCCTGTTCACCAATCCACTCACTTGCACTTCCCTGTCTTGGTATTCCCCTACATTATGGCATAGAACCTTCTCAGGACCAAGGGCATCTCATCCCTTTGATATCCAAAAATGCCTGTCTTCTGTTGCATATGCATATGGAGCCTTGGGTCCCTCCCTGTGTACTCTTTCTTTCTTTCTTTCTTTCTTTCTTTCTTTCTTTCTTTCTTTCTTTCTTTTTTTTTCTTCGAGTCAGGGTCTCTCTGTGTAGCCCTGGCTGTCCTGGAACTCACTCTGTAGACCAGACTGGCCTTGAACTCAGAAATCCACTTGCCTCTGCCTTCCAAGTGCTGGGATTAAAGGTGCGCGCCACCACCGCCCGGACCCTGTGTACTCTTTAGTTGATAGTTTAGTCCCTGGGAGCTCTGGGGGTACTGGGTGGCTCATATATGGTGCTGCAAACCCCTTCAGATCCTTGGGTCCTTTTTCTATCTTCCCCATTGGGGACCCTGTGCTCATTTCAATGGCTGGCTGAGAGTGTCCCCCTCTGTATTTGTTATGCACTGGCAGAGCCTCTCGGGTGACAGTTATATCAGGCTCCAGGCAGCAAGCACTTGTTGGTATACACAATAGTGTCTGGGTTTAGTAACTCTATATGGGATAGATCCCTAGGTGGGGCAGTCTCTGGATGGTCTTTCCCTCAGACTCTACTCCACACTTTCTGTTCATCATTAGGATTGAAAGTGTTTGTTGCAGGGAGAGAGCTGATCTCCCAGGAGTGCTGACACACCTGAGAACACAGGTGAAACCACCACTTCTGCTCAAATTCCTGGCCCAAGAGGGACCTTTCCAGAGCCCTGAGAACATAGGAACCAAGGATCAGCCTATGACAGGATCCTTCTGGCTTCCATCTCCACCCCAGAGTTGATCTTGTTCCAAGTTCTCCATATCCAAATCCCACTGAGACAGAACTGGTTTTTCAGGAGTGCTGACACCTCATAGCATAGGTAAGACCACCACTTCTGCTCCAAAGAACCCACCTGGGACCCTCAGGTCACAGGAACCAAGGAGCAGCCTGGGACAGGATCCTTCCAGTTTCTATTTATGCCTGGAGCTGACCCAGTTTCACAGTTCTCCATTCTCAAATTCTGCCCAGAGAAAGCTGGTCTCCCAGGAGTGCTGACACACAGGCTTACAGGAGGAAAGTCACAGTCAGAGACAGCAAGACTAGCTAACACCACAGATAACCAGGTGGCAAGAGACAAGTGCAAGAACATAAGCAACAGAAACTAAGGGTACTTACTATCATCAGAACACAGTTCTCCTGCCACAGCAAGCTCTGGATACCCCAACACAGGAGAAAAGCAAGATTCTGATTTAAATTCACATCATATGATGATGATAGAGGACTTTAAGAAGAACATAAATAACTGCTTAATGAAATGCAGGAGAGTACAGGGAAGCAGCTGAAAGCGCCTAAAGAGGAAACACAAAAATCCCTTAAAGAATCACAGGAAAACACAATGAAACAGGTGAAGCAATTGAACAGTACCATCCAGAAGCTAAAATTGGAAATAGAAACGATGAAGAAATTACAAAGGGAGACAATCCTAGAGGCAGAAAACCTAGGAAAGAAATCAAGAGTCATAAATACAAGCATCACAAACAGAATACAAGAGATAGAAGAGAGAATCTCAAGTGCAGAAGATACCATAGAAAACATTGACCCAACAGTCAAAGAAAACACAAAATGCAAACATCTCCTAACCCAAAACATCCATGAAATCCAGGACACAATGGGAAGACCAAACCTAAGGATAATAGATAGGTATAGAAGAGAGTGAAGACTCCCAACTTAAAGAGCCAGTAAATATCTTCCACAAAATTATAGAAGAAAGCTTCCCTAACCTAAAAAAAGTTATGCACATAAATGTACAAGAAGCCTACAGAACTCCAAGTAGTTTGGACCAGAAAAGAAATTCATCCCATAACATAATAGTCAAAACACTAAATGCACAAATCAAAGAAAGAACACTAAAAGCAGTAAGGAAAAGGGTTCAAGTAASATATAAAAGCAGATCTATCAGAATTACAACAGACTTCTCAACAAAGCATATGAAAGGTACAAGATCCTGGGCAATTGTTATACAGACCCTAAGAGAAAACAAATATCAGCACAGGCTACTATGCCCAGCAAAACTCTCAATTACCACAGAAAGAAAAACCAAGTTATTCCATGACTAAACCAAATTTACACAATATCTCTTCACAAATGCAGTCCAACAAAGGATAATAAATGTAGAACTCCAACAGAAGGACAGAAACTGCACCTCCAGAAAAGGACACATGTTTCATTATGTTCATATCAGCCATATTTATAATAGTCAGAAGCTGGAAACAACCAGGATGTCCCTCAACAAAGGAATGGATATAAAAAATGTGGCACATTTTCACAATGGAATACTACATAGCTATTAAAAACAATGAATTCATGAAATTCATAGGCAAATGTATGGAACTAGAAAATATCATCCTGAGTGAGATAACCCAATCACAAAAGAACACACATGGTACGCACTCACTGATAAGTGGATATTAGCCCAGAAGCTTGGAATACCCAAGATACAATTCAGAGACCAAATGAAGCTCAAGAAGAAGGAAGACCAAAGTATGGACACTTTGGTCCTTTTTAGAAGAAGCAACAAAATACCCATGGGAGGAGATACAAAGACAAAATGTGGAGCAGAAACTGAGGCAAGACCATACAGAGACTGCCCCACCTGGGGTTCTATCCAATATACAGTCAGCAAACCAGGACACTATTGTGGATACCAACAAGTGCTTGCTGCCCGAAGCCTGATATAGCTGTCACCTGGGATGCTCTGCCAGAACCTGACAAATACAGATGTGGATGCTAGCAGCCAACCATCAGAATGAGCACAGGGACCCCAAAGGAGGAGCTAGGGGAGGGAGTGAAGGAACTGAAGGGGCCTTATCTGACATCARTGGGAGGGGGCACTTGGTCCTGTGAAGGCTTGATGCCCCAGTGTAGAGGAATGCTAGGGCAGTGAGGCATGAGTGAGTGGGTAGTTGGGTGGGTGGGGGCACCATCCTCATAGAAGCAGGGTAATGGGGGATGGGATCAGAGGTTTGCAGAGTAGAATCTGCAAAAGGGGATAACATTTGAAATGTAAACAAATATAATATCTAATGAAGAAATAATAGAAAGGATTTTTGCTTTTTGAATACCTTCTATAAATAATAGGGGGCCTCACCAAAGATATCAATGGAAAGAACTCCCAGGAGGAGTGATGAATTTCCCTACTATATGTCAGAATTATGTAGATAAGGCTTTGCATTCTATTAGATAGCATTATGCTCATTTATATATTTCTCACTATATGGATGATAGTCTTTTTTCCCAGACTTAGCATGGCAGAGTCAGAGAATGTCTTGAAAATTTTATCAGAAGTATTTAAAACATTTGGATTGATAATAGCTCTTCAAAAGATTTAAAATAACTGTTTTACTATTTAGGAGATACTGTAGCTAGGCAGTATGTGTGTCCACAGAAAATGCCATGAAGAATAGACAGTCTAAAAACTTTAAATGTGTTTGAAAATTTATTGGGAAATATTAATTTTTTACTTCTGTCTTTATGTACTCTTACTCATCAGTTCCATAATTTATTTTTGACATCTCAAGGAGATACTTCTTTAGAAAGTAAAAGGGAAGTATCCTTAGTGTCAAAGGAAGAATTATGAAAGTTGAAATTTGAAAACTGGGTTAAGGATTCTTTCTGAGCTGTTACTTTATTTATGTTCCTAATGATTTGCTTTGATTGAATACTTTTCAAAACCCAAGAGCAATAATACCTCAAAAAGATCATCCTTAGGAATGGATTTAAACTAGGTATACTTTTTTAAAAAAACTTTGACTACTTTTGAGGGTAAGCTATTCTTATTGATACAAATGGTCCATGAAAGATGTATGCAAATAAGTGGATATGATTGCACTACCATTATATTTCCATTAACTAAAGATACAATAGAATATTTGCATGCTATGAGTGAACCAATGCAGATAACATTAATAAAGATTATAGGTCAATTTWAGTATCATTTACCAAATAATGCCTGTTCTACCAATTAAGATGCATGCTTGAGGAAGTGGCCTTCATGATCCTTTTCTCATGTGAAAATTCTTTTCTTTTTAAATTAAACTAAGCATCACTTACAAGMGTTGGACCTATGACAGCTTTCTCAGTCTGCTAGGAGCTTTAGGTCACCTTGAAACTAGACAAACTATTGCTTTATAAACAGAAGCTGTTGAGAATTAGAAACTGTGAGAAATCTTTATTCTGTATGCCTATTAAAGATTCTAGAGAATTCAATAAAGAATGTTCATGTTAATCTGCATCCCCAGAAATACTACAGCAAGGATGCAAATATGCTTCACACTTCTGCATTTACTCTTGTTTTCATCCAAGTTTCAGCATGCCACCTTAACAGTTAACGAACTGTTAATGTTAGTCAATGTTAGGTCCAGGGATGTCAAGTAGAAAGAAYTAAGAAATGTGTGATTATACTATCAGTTCAACATTCAACCCAAGTTACAARTATATACATTTATTTGGTTTTTACAATCGATATTTATGACAGTTTTTATCTTCCAAATTTAATATAGCTATTTGTTGCTGATACTTGAATTAGTTCACATATAATGACTAATTACTTAGATTAGTCCCTTGTCTATTGTGACACTGTCTAAGCTGATGGCCACCTAAAGAAGAAGGCCCCAACATCTGCCATATATGACAGACTAAGTCTCACAGGTAGAATTGGAGTTGATGAACCCCTATCTATTATACAGGAATTTTAAGGCAGCAAACATTACTTCTCAGGTAAGAGATCATATTACAAGACTTTAAAGTCTGTCTAATCTGACTGGTATACAGACACAACCTTAGTAGACACCTTTTAGGTAAAATTAGATTGCGGAAGGAAGTAGCCATGTTTGATGGGGGCAGATAAACTRACAAATCAGACTGATTTTAAAGAATGAGTCAGAGATGGGATACRCCCCACCCTCAGGAGAGCAGCATAGGAAAGAGCTATGCTGTATAAAGAAGGGAGCTATTTTTAAAGAGGAAGAGAGGGGAGCAGGTTGGAGAGAGGGACTGGGGGAGGGGTAGCCATAGTCAGAATATATTTAATTTAAAATCTCTTSTTAAAGAAGCAAAMGAGAAAAGAGAAAAACTTTTAAGTTTKGTGTGACTCTAAGCAAGCAAGTGAAAGATCTATATGACAAGAATTTCAAGCCGGGCAGTGGTGGCACACGCCTGTAATCCCAGCACTTGGGAGGCGGTGGGAGGCAGATCTCTGAGTTCGAGGCCAGCCTGGTCTACAGA
>BDUI01012330.1:33339-50756 GCA_002335545.1 Apodemus speciosus
ACACACACACACACACACACACACACACACACACACACACACACACACACACACATATATATATATATGATGTGAGCTCTGATTTGAGACATTAGAAAACCAATCTCCTAAATTGGTTATTCCATTTTCAATTAGCTCTGATTGAAATTAGGACTAGTAAGAAGTGGAGCCTGGTTGGAGCCATTAATTAGGTCCTTTGAAGAGCCACTGGACCCTTGAATTGTTCTGTTTCTATAGCCTTACCAGGTATAGTTCAGAGGATCTGTCTTCTGATTCTTCCATGCTGGTTGTCTGTGACATATTTTCAGCTGAGTCTCCTCTATATTACTCCCATTTCTAACATCTTGGGTTTCTATGACACCCTCAATTTCATTATTACACATTCAAGCATTCTCTAAAATCGAGTCACATGCGAGTAAGGTTGGTATCTGTAATCTGTTGGAATAGTAATCAGTACCATAGAGAATATTTCCCTAGAAGAACATATTTTACTATCCTTTAATGAAATCCAAATACTTATTTCAAAGGATTTATTTGATTATTACATTTATTTAATTATTACATTTTTATATTTTTCCTGTAACTATTACTAAAACACTTTGCAGTTTTTGAACATTAGCTAGTAAATAGTGTAGCTTTTTAGACTCTTACATCCCAATGTGTGCCACACAGTCTAGGCAAAAAAAGCAAAGTAGCAGTAGAATTTCAAGGCTTTAGAGATTTTGGTAAGTAATGCATATAAATGGACTGAGATAGTTGATTCAAAAGGTGCTAGCACCTAAGTAAATAAGGTATTGTCTTTTTATGCAAATTCACTATAATATACATGGTATTTGCTCTCTTAGTATCCTTATGAAGTATGTATTTCTTGAAAGTGACCAATAAAAATGCTGACACATCTCATTATAGGGTATTACTCTGTCTTGAATATCATCCATCACTTTTCATTACTGTGATATAGCATGGGCATTTTGATGTATTTGAATGTGACAAGTCACCTAGGAATGTCATGTGTAAAAATTCTGAGTAAAATACATTTATTTTAAACATAATTTTACATAATGTGGCGTGTGTGTGTGTGTGTGTGTGTGTGTGTGTAATTCCATAGTCTCTTACTGAAACATTTAAAATTGCAGAGAACAGTTTCTGTGATTCAGAATGGTAGCCTGAGAGAAGTATGTATGTGTTGCTATGCAAAGAGAGTCTAAGTACATTATTTTACAGTTACTGCATCACTATTTAGAATATTCAAGGGTTTTTGGGTCAGCAGCTTCCTATTTATTCAAATTTATATTGACTAGCTTCAGAAAACAGATCTGACAAAATGATTAATTAGCCTTTATAGCTCATTGGCAGGCTGTAGTTTAATAAAATTAGCACAGCTCGAGTTCATCTTTAAATACCATCATGGTATTCATATTAAAAATGTCAAATTGCATTTTTCAGTTGTTACAAAATTCAACAAGACTTATTCCAATTTCATAATGATAACAATGAGAAAACCAACAGGACACCTTATGTCCACAGCAAAAAAAAATATTTTTAGAATGTTTATTCACTATAACAAGGTGTATAAAATTGTATTTCAAATACAAAATGATGCCAAAAATTTTAACAAAATACAATTGTTTATGCATTGAATTTATCTGTAATAAACTAACTAAAGAATGATATAATGTTCTAGCATTTAAATTTGTATGTTTTGATTTTCATTGTGACTTAGATAAGTTCCTATGAGTTTTGGCTAAAATAATTTATATATCAATTCAATACCAAAACTGAATTATTGTTCTTATGTATTACCAGAAATGAAGTCATTGCATTAATACATAAATATACAATGACTTAATTTGACTCCATGCAGAATACATATGTCAAGTAGAAAATTTCTAACACCTTATATTTCTATCTTTTTATACTTCACACCCTGCCCCTTCTGAATCTTCCCAAATCGGTCTCATTTTATGATGACTCTCCACTCGCCACTTCTCATACTAAACATGGTATGAATACATTTTTTGTGTGAATGCATGTATCTCTTTGTGTGTTTAACATCCACATACAATCTAGTAGGAAATCGATTAGTTGTGTTTTTAAAATGATACCTTCAAACTATGTCAACAATTTTACTTCACCCGGGTCTTAATTGTTATATTACATATAGACACTATTAATAGACTGCTTTGATATATATATCCCTGTATAGTGTATTTCCAGAGTTATTAGAGTGATCCTGTCAAATCCATTTAGTCAAGAATAAATTCAAACTCTGCAATGCATACAAATTTCCTCAAGATCTTTGAACACAAACCCATACCATTTCTCTTTACTGCTATCTTTTACAAGTTTCTTCTTTACTCTGTCTTAGCCATCTTATCCTATGTAACATGCAAATATCACTCTGATCTCCAGGCATGCATATTAGCTTGCTGCTTTCCCTGAAATGCTTTTCTGGCAGTATTGTCTCATTCCTTGCATTCATTATTTAATACTTTTTACCTTGCTAAAATACACAAGTCTGTGAGGTAAAGGATCATTACTCGCATTTTCCCCTGATAGATGTCACTTTTGATTATTGGTGATAAGTGTCAAGAAATAGAGGACAATCTTACAGAATTACAACTTAAACTTTGAACCTGAAGTACATACTTTCGTACACCCAAAACATCCTTAGAGTCAGGTATTTTAGTTTGATATTTGAACTTGTCTCATGGAGCTTCAATGATACAAAAAAATATACTCTTAAGATGAAAGATATCTAATTCACCCATTTTCTTACTTTTCCTATCTTAAACACCCTTTAGTTATTTTCTAGGTTTCAATGTAAAATACTAGGTTTGGAATGGAATGTAAGCGTTAATACTTCTAGTTTAATATACTGACCTATGCATTATTTTGCATTCACTTTCAGCAACAGAATTTACAAAAATATAACAGTTATTAATCTTACATGTGTATTTTACTTAACTGAAAAAGTTGGAAGATTGTCTTAATGATATAGTGTCCATCAAAGACAAATGCCTGCTGCAATCAAGTCACCAGAACTAAAAAGGAAATCACAAAAAGACAAAAATAGCCACTTAGCTGTAGAATTTGAGATTGTAAATGTTTCCCAAGCTTACTGGACATGAGAAAATGAGGCAGCTTCTATTTTGGAAGGGATATGCAGACATTTTCTCTTTGAAGTACAGGATATCTATAAGAACAAAGGAAATGATAGGAAACTTTGGGCTTGAAAAATACACATTTTCATGTTTTAGTATTTAACTATGGAAAATTGGTGACTTTTTTTCCACCGTCTGCTACACATGCAGCTAGAGTCATGGGTCCCTGGGAGCTCTGGGGGGTACTGGATGGTTCGTATTGTTCCTCCTATGGGGCTGTAAACCCCTTCAGCTCCTTCAGTCCTTTCTCTAGCTCCTCTTTTGGGGACCCTGTGCTCAGTCTAAAGGTTGGCTAGGAGCATCCACTTTTGTATTTGTCAGGCACTAGCAGAGCCTCTCAGGAGACAGCTATGTCAGGTTCCTGTCAACAATAGTACCAGCTTGCAATCCCACCAATAATGGAGAAGTGTTCCTCTTTCTCCACATCCTCTCCAGCATCTGCTGTCACCTGATCTTTTTTTTTTTTTTTTTTTGATCTTAGCCATTCTGACCGGTGTGAGGTGGAATCTCAGGGTTGTTTTTGTTATTTTGCCTTTTAAAGACAGGGTTTTTTTCCCACTGGTTTGGCACAGATTGGTCTTGCATGGAACATGTTTTGTTGAAAAGTTTAGCCTTGAACTCACAATGATCTATCTGCCTTTGCATCATGAGTGGGCAGGGATTAAAGGTGTGTGCCACTATCCCTGCCCTAAACTGGTCATTTTAATTGCCTGCATTTTATATTCTTACACAGGTGGATATTTTTTATGAATATAATAGTCTAACAATTTTCAAAACTTGGATGTAGACCTGTAGTTGTAAACTCAAACTCTTCTGATAGAAGCCTCAGTTTATGTTGTAGACTCGAATTTACTAAATACAAAGATTCTGAATAATATATGTGCCTTTAGGTATCTTCTGCAGTCCATTCTCAACAGTTTTCATAGTGAGAATTCAGAGTAAGAAAAGAGTTTTGATCTCTTCTATTCTAACCTAAAAGAAATTTAATATAAAGGAGTCTAATTAAAAGTACAGTGGTACTGAACAAATGTTATGATCCTTATAATAAGTGAAGAAGACAATCAGTATGGTTAAAACTAGGAATAAGAATCTTTTACAGGAATCGTCTAAGGGAGAAAATTATTTCTTTGGCTTTACTGACAATGAATAACATCCAAAGCCACAATAAGATCTAATCAACCTATATCCCCATGTTTCTTCCAACATGTTTTATATGTATTAACAGGTATGGCACAGATTGGGAGTAGGATTTTTTTTTTCAGTTCTTTAGTGTTTCCAGTGATTGGTCTTAGACTTGCTTAGCACATCTCATAGGTACACATACATTGTGCTTAGTCAAGTGCACTAAAGGGTTACAAAGGAAAGCTATGAACAAGATATAATCAAGGCATTGTGTTAAGATGAACTTATAGAGGTTGATTAAACTGGAAGTCCAAAGTATAGAAAGATTAATTCCAATGCTTTTTTCCTTAGAATTCAGTTAATTCTGAACAGGATGAGGATACAGTATGTAAGCAGAATGTGTTGTAAATTATTTCAAAATACAATATTAATGTGGTTACAAGTTGGGAAAAAGTTTAATCTGTTAAAAACAGATATTTTTAGAAACCACTCTTACATATGTAGACTTAATGATTTTATGAACAAAAACTATGAACATATAGTAAGTTGTTAGTATTACCTTAAACAATAGAAGAAAGTGGAATTTGTGATTTGTCTTTATATCTTTCTATTGACTATGTATTTGCTATAATGATAATGTTTAAATCTCACCATACATATGTTTTTAAAAATGCCTGAATTGCATGATTTTTTAATTAGTAAGGGTATTTTCACACAATAAGTTCTGATCATAGTTTGGCTTTCCTCATCTCTTCCTAGATCCTCCTTACCCTTATAACTCCATATTTTCCTTCTTTCTCAACAAAATAAACAGGCTAATTAAAATCAAGAACAAAACAAAATAATATAGTACAATTAGAAAATAAAGAAACTAAGAAAGAGTAGAGAAACATACACATACAGACACATAGACAAACAAAGCCAATAAAATATCAAAATTGAAAACCACAATATACAAACAACCAAACCAAACAATATGAAAAAAATCTCCCAAAATACCTATGAATGTGTTTTGTGTTGACCATACTGATGATGGGCACGAGGCATGTCCTTAAGTGTGTGTTATATACCCAAGAAGATTCCCTTGAAGAAATGTATTTTTCATTGTGAATTATTGTTAATTAGGAATAGCTCCATAATTAGGAATGGGAGTTCATGTCTACTTCTGCATCTAAGTTCTGGGATCCTATCTAGTTTGGATCTGTAGAGGCTCTATGATGGGTACCACAGTCTGTATCTTCCTCATATGTGCATCAGTACTGTTGGGTATGGAAGTTACTGTTAACTAGTAATATCCATACTCTCTAATTCTTACAATCTTTTTCCCTCTTCTGCAATGCTCCCTGATCCCTGAGGAGACAGATTTTATAAAGACATTCCATTTATGACTGGGTATTCCAAGGGCTCTCACTCTAAACATTTTCCAGGTCTGTTCCCATCTACTACAGAAGAAAGCTTTTCTGATGGTGGCTGAGTAGGACACTAATCTATAAATATAGTAGGATGTTCCTGAGTCATTTTATTTCTATGTACTTGTAGCAGAAACAATAGCATATGGTTTTCCTATAAATCCAGGGCCAACCTAGTGTCATATCCTTGGCCACCTGAGCAGGGTCATGCATGGGTTTTATACTATGGAGTGGGCCTTAAATGTAATCAAATAAGTAAGTATTACTTTTGTAACAGTTGTGTCACAATTGGACCACCATGTATCATGCAGGCAAGCCAACACTATATATAGAAGAGTTTGTAGCAGGATTGTTGTTTATCCATCTCCTTTTTCAGGGGCAAAGTACCAACATGAATACTAGTCACTAGAGGTGAAGGCTCTAATTAGGCACCAGATTGGTTTCACCATGTTCAATGAATTGTGTAGGTGTTGTCTTTTTGTCTTTAGCAATAGGACCTCATCATTAGTTTGTGAAGAGTAACCAGCAGCCTTGGCAAATAGTCTGAATTGTTTGAAGGGTTTTCATGGAACCTTTTTGCCAAGAACTAAATTAGATGTAACCTATACCTGTTACTGGAGGTCTCACTTGGTGGTAAGAGATGTCTATCTGAGGTTTTGTCTCTCCTGATATTTGGTGATTCCATTTAGAATTCTTTCATATATGAATGTATTTTAAGAAATTTCTACTGTACTAGGATTCTGTTTGGTTCATCATATAGCTCTTAGTGTAATCTGCCCCCACCCCCATGTCATCTCTATCCCCCCTCTTCTCTCCCCTCTTTCTTTGGCCCTCCAGTTCCAGTTTCTCTCTAACTATACATTCTATTTCTATATATTCTATTCTTATGAAAAAACCTCTCCTCCTCTAGTTCCTTCTTCTATACCCAAGACTTGTGGTTATTCAGATTGTAGCATGTCTATCATATGTTTATATGATAATATAAATATCAGAGAATGCATACCATATTTGTCCTTTTGGCTAGGAGTTACCTTACTTCAAAGTATTAAGTTTTAGTTTTGGTTATCTTACTCACTCTGGCTACTACTATGAATGGGGCAGCAATGAACATGATTGAGCGTGTGTCTCTATAACCAGACATAGAATCCTTTCTGTATATGTCTAGGAGTGGTATAGCTGGGTTTTGAGGTAGATATATTACTGGTTTTCTTAGGAAATGACTCACTGATTTCCATAGTAGCTGTAGAAATTTTCACTGCCACCTGCAATGGATGAATGCTCCTCTTACTCCACAGAATGAAGTGTTATTAGTTTTATTTTTCTTGATAATTCTGACTAGTAAAGATGAAATTTCAATGTATTTTTGATTTGTATATCCCTGATCACTAAGGTTAATTTCTCAGCCAGTTGCCATTTGTGTTTCATCTTTTGAGAACTATTAAGTTCTGCAGTCCTATATTTAGTTGGGTTATTTTATTTTCTTAATGTCCAGTTCCTCAGAAGGAAAGAGTCCTCCACTGCTAGTAATAGAAAAGATGTACATTATTACGTAAGCCCTATGACCACAACAGCCATCTACACTCATAGAGGCTCACAACAGGTATTCCCTGTCCCAAGACAAGCAACCATGTCACTCTGTCCCCACCAAGGTCAACCCAGTCTGGTTGTTGGCACATGAGGCTCCACAACACATTGAAGAACTATTTTCAATAAGTGTATATGGGGAGAGGGTGTATCATTTTGTTTAGTAGTTTAATACTGAAAAATTACTTGTGTTCCAGTGAATAGCCTTTCACTCATATTCATGAATAATATATTCATGAATGCAAGATATATTTTAAGCACACACACAAATTAAAGAAGAAAAAAGCCTTGCTAGAGGAAGTGATTCAGCAGGAGAGGGGTATGAGAGAGGGTAATGGCATTGAAAATCATTAAAACTCAGTATGTATATGCACACACTTATATGTGTGTGTGTTGTGTAAGAAGTTGTCAAAAGATAAAAAATGGAGAATACTTGTAATTAGATAAATCATTCTCATAGCATATAGGGATAATTTGATGTACTAATTAAATTTAGAAGGGCCAATTTAATTTGAATTTAAGAAAATACAACTTTATAAATTATTTATGCAATGATCATAATAATTTGAAAATATAAACTGATTATTTCATTCTGCTGTTGATTATCTTATCAAAGTACTGAAACTCCTGAAGCTAAATATTATGTCATCATATTTATGAAAGCCTAACTTTTAGGTAGAAAACTTTATAAAGCAAATTTTTTACAGTTTAAAAATGTACATTGGAAACTATTTCCCAATGCAACACCATTAAAATACAGAAGCCATTAAGAAGTGAATAGGTCATGAGGTTCTCCCCTTATAAAGAAACATCAAGGAGAAGGCAGGGGCTGGACCTAGGCACTCCTGACATTTGTATCAGCTATTCAGCTTTGTCTTCATGTGAGTCCCCTGACAATTGGCAAGCTGTTGGGAGACAGGGCTGTCTCTGACTCTGTTATCTGCCATTGGATCTCCTTTCCCCTTACTTGGACTACCTTATTGGACTTTAATGGGTATTATGGTTTGTATATGCTCAGCCCAGGGAGTGGTACTATTGGAAGGTGTGGCCCTGTTGGAATAAATGTGGCCTTGTTTGAGTAGGTGTATCAGTGTGCATGTGGGTTTTAAGACCCTCATGCTAGATGCCTGGAAGCCAGTGTTCTACTAGCAGCCTTCAGATGAAGATGTAGCACTCTCAGCTACCCCTGCACCATGCCTGCCTGGATGCTGCCTTGTTCCCATCTTGATGATAATGAACTGAACCTCTGAACCTGTAAGTCAGTCCCAATTAAATGTCCTTATAAGAGTTGCCTTGGTTGTGGTATCTATTCACAGCAGTAAAAACCTAACTAAGACAGTGGGAGAGGAAGTATTTAGTGGTGGTACCCAAGGGAGGCTTCTCCTTCTCTGAGGAGAAGAGGAGGGGGTAATGGAGGAGGGATTCATAAGAATGGGACTTGGAAGAGAGGAGAGGGGGCTGAAATTGGTTTGTAAAGTAAATTAAAAAAATAATCCTGGCTGGGTGGGGTGGTGGTGGTGGTGGTGGTGGTGGTGGTGGTGGTGGTGGTGGTGCACGCCTTTAATCCCAGCGCTTGGGAGGCAGAGGCAGGTGGATTTCTGAGTTCAAGGCCAGCCTGGTCTACAAAGTGAGTTCCAGGACAGCCAGAGCTACAGAGAGAAATCCTGTCTCGAAAAACCAAAAATAAACAAACAAAAAAATCTGAAAAAAAAAAAAAGGATCAAGGATCATTACRGGGGATTTCTGTAGCCCTTTCACCATATGGGTCTGAATGAAAAAGGTGCTCTTCTGTTGAAGAAAGTAAATTTTAACAAGATACTGAATCTATTGACATCCTAGACTTCTACTTAACCACTTGCTATACAACTATATGAAATAAATTTTAACTGTTTATAATTGTCATTACCTAGTATAAGGTTATTTTATAATCACTGTAATGAATTAAGACAGTTACCTAATGGAAATTGGGAATGTAAAAAGTTCTGAACTGTCAGTGAAGTTCAAATTATTTTAATACACTTTATCATATTTTAGCAATTATATATTTGTGGTATTGAAAGTCTTTGAAAATGAGAAACAATTTTTGCCTTTTTTCATTTTTTTTAAAAAGTACTAAGGATCAACTTTTGATTTAGGCTCATATCAACTGATAGCTTTAACTTCATTGCAATATAAAATGATTGAAACATTGATTTATTACATTCTGTCATTCTTTCTAGAGAAGAATAATCTTCTTCAGTATTAAAGTAGCTTTCAGGAAAATCAATCAACCATAGATCATGTCATAAGACTGTCTTCTGATGTTAATAAACATTTTGTAATAAGGAGTTTTAATGTGATACAATTATAGACGGTGAAAAAATATAATGGGGTGCTTAAGAAATAGCTAGAGTGATGGGAAATTCTGATAAATTTAAATTTATGGACTTCCTGTAAATAATAAGTACTTCACATAGATACCCAGTTTCCCTGTTCTGATTCATAAAATAAATTAAAAAACACTGGCAATATCCAATTTTAACCCATTTGTATATGATTTGTAAAGATAAAATGAAAATGCTATGTGTTGACTTAGAGATATATGTTAAATTAGAGATAATACAATATATTTTTTTCATTTAGATGCTACTTCAGATCTTTCTACATAAAAATTATATTCCATAAGATAAATGTACCTAATATTGACCAAAATATAAATCTCCTCCTTTTATAAGCCTTTAAAACAATGCTTAGTACAATACTTGTTTCAGTGCCATACAGTTTAAAGATACTTCTATAGTATGTCGTTTCTACAGTTCACTAAATTATTTTTTAACTTAGCTTTTCTCTGTTTGAATAGCACAAATAACATCCATGTCCTCAGAGAGTCATCCAACAGGAATGTGAGTTTTTAAAAAGTCACTTATATTGTTAGATTACTTACAAGGATAGGTGGATGAGTTATTTCACACCCTCATGCCACTGAATTAGATTGCTAAAGTATAACCTTCACAATCTATCACTTTTTCAGGGCTTTTAAGTGCCATTGATATCATTTTGGCAATTTCAATCACTACAGTGAGGAGGGGCTTTAGGAATTATTGATGCCTATTATAGAGTAATCTGTCGATGCAACAATGTCGTTTTGGTGTAGCTCCCAGATTGTATAGATATTAAAGGAAATGAAATAGGAGATAAAGCAGTTTAAAAGACCATATAAAATCATTCAGGAGTATCAAGTAATAATTCCAAGAATATAATTTATCACTGAACAAAGCCAAAGTAGCAGAGGAAAGTTATAAAGTAATGAGTGTTAAACAGGTTTGCATAGAAATAAGGTGTTTCACATCTGTAAGATATTTGAGTTTGTTTATAACATGTCAAGAAATATTCTTTTGTTGGAATCCTAATATTCTAGTTTCACCAAAAATTTTAAATCAAGAAGTTGTATTTAGTCATACACATTTTTCAATGAAAACTTCATGGACAAAGCTAATTGTTTCATTTTTGTACTAGTTGAAAATGTAACTGTTAATTCATATTATTTAATTTATGTGAATACACTATTGCTGTTTTCAGATGCACCAGAAGAGGGCATCAGATCCCATTACAAATACTTGTGAGCCACCAAGTGGTTGCTGGGAATTGAACTCAGGACCTCTGGAAGAGCAGTCAGTGCTCTTAAACACTGAGCCATCTCTCCAGCCCCACATTATTTAGTTTTTATAGTAGTTGAAAATGTAACTGTGAATTCACATGAGAATTTAATGGAATAGTTGTCAGAGCTAATTAGGGGAACATAAAATTGATTAAGAAATGCAATTATGCCTCCACAGCACCAAGAATATTGTTGTCTTAAAATGATAGTTTGTTTTGAACAATCCACACCTACTTATAAACTAAAATATATTTCAAATGCTGCTCTACTAATTTTTTGAAGTCCCCAAATTGCTAAAGTCAACAAATATATATATATTTATATTATATATATAATATATACATATATGTGTATATACACACATATAAAATATTATATTATATATGCATACCTATATATTATATATATATCATAATATAATACATATATATTATATTATATAATATATGTATATGTATATACATATAAATCGAGACTTGGCTGTATTTTATTTTAATAATCATTAATAGCTTAAATTTTTAAACAAATTTTAGATTATGTCATTATTTTATGTGTCTGACATTCTGACATTTTGTCTTCATATATATGTGCACCCCATACATGCCTGATGCCTTCAAAGATCAAAAGAGCGCATCAGATTCTCTGGAACTGGAGTTTCAGTTTTGAACATCCATGTGGGTTAGTGGCAATTGATCATAGAACCTCTGGATGTGCATCAAGTGTTCCCATCCACTGGAACATCTCTCTAGCAATATAGTGGAAATTTTTGCAAAGAAAGAAATATTTCAGCTAGTTGCTTGTTTATCTTTGTCTTTCTTTCCCTTCCTTCCATTATTTGATTGCCATTATTTCGCTTTCCTTTTGTTAATTATCTTTTCATTTTTAAAAGCCTTGTGATTTTGCAGAATAATTTCATTTGATTTTACTTTGTAATATTTTCTTGTTAGGGAATTGCAAAAAGAGAATATTTCTACCAAAAATCTATAGAACATTATAATATTACCAACAACACAAGTGTATTTTATTCTGTCAAGTTATTGATGCATATATGCACTAGGTTTTATTGTTAATACAAAAATTAAAATGAAACTGTATATTAAATTATCTATTTTCTATTTTTACATTATTATTATTTTGAAGGGATTTCACTATGTAGCCCTGGCTATCCAGAAACTTACTATGTAGATTAGGTCACCACACAGCTCTGCCTACTGAATAGTCAGATTCAAAGTGCACCACATCACATCCAGACAACCTAAATTTCTATCCTTACTTTTATACACTAGCCTTTCATTATGAAATCTTAATTCATCTAAATTATTTACATATACACATGCGCACACATGCATACACACACATACACACACACATACACATACATATACATATATATGTGCCAAGCACAGTGTATCTTATTCAGTTGATTTCCTGGATGGGGTGGTGGCAAAATACCATTTATTGGATTAAGAGAGGAAAGCAGGATGTTATTTACATGGCCTTCAAGACAGATTCATATGGGGAAGTCTTTGATTATTTTAAATATTCAGAGATTAAAATTCAAAGTTATTTTGGAAAGTTCTACATTATACTGATGAGTCCTTAAATGAGTAGCAGTTCACAAACTAAAGTCTAGTGATCCATCTATTTCCAAACAAGGTGTGATCTGTGTGAACATCAAGAGATTTGCACCCCTGCCATGGCTCTGCAGGCCACTGTGTGGTATCAGCAGGCTTTGTGATCTGTCTTAGTTTGCTTCAGTGCTCTAGGGAGCAGGTCGTATATATTTTTATTTTAAAGCAGTGTCTTTCAAATGAAGATGTTCTTGTGTGTAGGTAACAACAATTAAGGGAAAAGGAGGCTATGAAATTAATTAAAACAGAACAAGCAGGAGTATATGGGATGTTTTGATGAGTTGGAAGGAAAAGAGAAAATGATTTAATTATATTATAATTAAAAAAAAGAAATGACAACAGCAAACTTGCAAACTAAGGTGAAAAAATACTGGATATTAACCTCTGCATGCTACACAAACACACACACACATATACATATATATATATGCACACCCATACCCACATTTATACATATATGAACACATATGAACACCTCATACACATACACACATGCAAATACAAAAATGTTAGGTGTATTTTGATAATCCACAAAATAAAGTCAGCATCTTCTTTATTCTCTTCTTGGTGATTCAAAGAAATAATTACAACTGCAATTGAACATATTTGTGTGTGTGTGTGTGTGTGTGTGTGTGTGTATGTGTGTATTCTTAGTTCTGTTATAATAATCTGTTATATAAGTAAACTATATTTCACTTAGTGCTTTAATGGATATTAATAAAATTCTTAATGTCTGTTATAAAAAACCTTTATGAAAAGTAATCATTAATTAGTTGTATAAGATTTTTGTAAAACTGGACTTTATAGTTAAAGTCAAATAATTGTGGATAAAGCTGTATGTCACCCTTATTTTAATTTTATTTTTTAAAGATTTATTCATTTTATGTGTATGAGTGCACCATTGCTCTCTTCGGACACACCAGATGAGGGCATCAGATCCCATTACCAATGATTGTGAGCCACCATGTGGTTACTGGGAACTAGGACCTCTGGAAGAACAATCAGTGCTCTTAACCGCTGAGCTATCTCTCAGCCCCCTTATTTTATCTTTTATCTTGTGCTTTCTTCCCTTTGTCTTAAGGGAAAAACTTTCCTTTTTTTTTTTTTTTTTTTTTTTTTTTCGAGACAGGGTTTCTTTGTATAGCTCTGGCTGTCCTGGAACTCACTCTGTAGACCAGGCTGGCCTCCAACTCAGAAATCTGCCTGCCTCTGCCTCCCAGAGTGATGGGATTATAGGCGTGCGCCACCACTGCCCGGCTAAGAAAAAAACTTTCAAACCCCAATCATATAATATGTGTATTTATTTTCTTCCACAGTACTTTTCTTTTAGAAAATATAACTCTTGGATCTCTTCAGAATTTGTTTTAATGACCAAGATGTTACAAATAATTATTTTACTCCCAAGGCCTTACTACCACCCTTATTCTGGTAATTTGCAAATTTAGCCAACTCTTTCATATCACTTTTAACTGTGATTGTCATTGGATATTAAGTGTTTATTTAATCTTTAGCCTCTTCCTGAGCTTCCATTCCTGAATACACAATGTATTGGTTCAAAGGCAGCTTCTGTTGCTACACAGACTATTGTACAGAAGCTGGGAATTCCTTCAGACTTAATGATCTTGGTGTTTTCTATCTCTATCTCCTCCTTGAAAAACTAGGATAATCATGATATGTAATTCACATATTTATGGAAGGCTTAAATAAGACAAAAAATGAAACTGAAACAAAAGAAAGTACTGAGGATTAAAGAAATATAGGATACTCAAAAAATGCTAACAAGCCTAATATTTATCAAATCCTATCTCAAAATGTACAGCTTCAAATGGAACTATTAAAAAAATTTAATAAGTAGGGTGCTACTTTCTCATTACTCTTTACATTTAGTTTACCATGTTTTCACATTTATTTTTCATTATCAACTTAAAATTTGATCATTTAAAAAACTGGCATCATTGTCCATTGGCATGGAGTATTTATTCCAGATTTTTCAGATTTAAAGTATAAAGGGTTGTTCAGTGAAATTTAAGTTTTATTCAGAAAATGCCTGTATGTTTAAACATTATATTCTAACACTGTTTTCCTTATTAAATTGATATATAGGAGATTGCCTATTTAAAATATATTTTCTATTTAAACTAAATAAAAATTAAATTCTGTCTCTCTTCCTTTATAGATGTTTACACTAAAGCAAATTACTCAATCACTTATGCTTTATGCCTTCACATATGAAAGGTAGATTCATCAGATCCTATCCCATACAATTTTTATGAGGACAATTATATAAATTTTTCTAATTATTTATTTTCCAGCTGTTTCACTTTAAATTTTCCGCAGCGATTGCATTGCTTGCCACGAATACATATTTTTCTTCCTTCCCACATTTATTCATTTTATTTCTTATACATATTTTAAACAAGTGCTGTAAGTTTCAAAACATTCAAAACTGTTATTATAGCCATCTATGTTCAAATACATATTCATTTTTTTTCTTGAAGTAGGTTTCTAATGAAGCATGAACATCACTGAAACAGATGTATTTTGTTGTATGGAATAGATCTATCCTATTCCCAATTATCTCTGGTTCTTTTGCCATAAATTGATCATTTACTTTTGACAAATAATATTGCAACATTTAGACAAAATTTGTTTTCCTGCATATGTGTGTTATTTCATTTGATTTGTTAGAGAAATCTATTATATAGATCCATTGATCATATATTAGACACATATTTTTGGGACAAATTGTGCTTTGTGTTGTATATTATTATTTTAATAACTAATAAATTTCATTAATTCATATTTAATACTGTTTTATGCACTTAAAGTTAGTCAATTTGGGTTTCAGATTTTATCAGGCAGCTTTTTCAAGCTTGTTATCAAGGATAGCTATGGAAAGAAATCAATATTTGATTCTTTATGCTCTGAAATGAATTAAGTGATATAAAATGCATACAATTTTTAGTTAACTTTGTTATAAGGTTTTCAGAATCAGGCATATTTTAGAGAAGAATAATGTTAATGCTTTAATTTCTTCTTTTTTTTCTTTTACCTATTTTAATGCAGATTTGGTTGCCTGAAAGGAATCTAAACTTCCTCTAAAATTCATATATGGAAAAGTAAAACTTAACAATAGTGTGATTTGATTTCCTTTTACAAAACTTTCTAACTTCAGTTACAGTATCACTATCATTTTAGTATTGTAGACCAACAATCTACACAGGACTGTGAATTCTTATGCCATATCAGAATCTGAGGTTGAGGTTGTTACTTAGACAGTCAGTTAAATTTTGGGGGGAAGGTATTGTTGTCATTGTCTCAGAGTCTGCTAGGAAAGATATGGTTCTCTTTTGTCGCTTCTACAAAAGCACAGGCTCACATTTTCCCTTGAGTGTTTTTGAACTTTTATTAGCCACAAGAAAGGTTCATAACTAAAAATTAGAATCTCACCTTTTTCCTGAATCTTGTGGGATATTCGGCAGTCAAAGGAATTGGTAAGAAAATAAAATATGTTGCCTGGGTTCCTCTTTGGAATTTTATTTGTATTTTGCAAATTCTAATATGATTTTGTTTCTTAGGTTGTGTGATTTTTGTGAAGAACCTTGTCCACAGAAGCTATACTTTTCTTGTGTTTTTTACCATTCCCTGAAAATTCTTTTACTCTTTATGTGCATTTATCTAATCAACATAATTATGCTTCTATGTCCTGATGTTCTGAATGAAGCCAAGATAATAGAAATTTAAATACTATTCCAAAATTACCTAGTTTCTCCCAAATTTCACTTCGAAATTTTTCCTTACACTGAAATGAATTTACAAGTATTTTTTGCCAAAGTATTTATGTTCCTTGATATTTCAGTGCTGCCACCAACTACCCATATGGATTTTTTTCAATGCAATAGGTAATGTGAAATCAACTAATTTATTTCTTGCTGTACTTAGTGAGAGCTACAACAACTGGCATTTTAAATTATTTTACAACCTTAGACGTATAGACATAGGAGAGTTCTCTAAAAATCTAAGATGCTGAAAAAAAGATAATACACATTATAACAATATTCTCAAATATAGTTTATAATATTAATTCATCAATAGAAGGATGTTTCAGTGAGAAAAACTTATAACAATGTGAATTCCAGAAATAATTTTATAATCTAACAAAATGTTTTAGCACACTCTAGTGGCACAATTTGTAATTTAGTCTAAAATATAATCTTTCTGCTTAGAAAAGCTAAATGTGTTACGCATACAATTTATCTTAGAATAACCAGATATCAGTACTGTAAAATAAATTACAATATGCTTCAAATATTTCTAATTCATAACATGCTATTATTTTCTATTTATTTATATGGACATTGGCTACTATGTAATAATGTCCTGAAACATATTTAACAATTTTATTGTCTAAAATATTATGACATGGATTGGATTGATTGGTTTTATAATAATGATATGGAAGTAAACACTAAATGCTGATATTTATGATTTGAATGGAATCTCTGAATGTACTGTTATTTTCTTAAGTCAGCAGTTATTACATTGCAGTTTAGTGACCTAAGTTCTCAAGTTGTCCAAATAGTGAAATTTAATATAGTGTCTGCTGCCAGGCAGTGGTGGCACACCCCTTTAATCCCAGTACTTAGGAGGTAGAGGCAGGTGGATTTCCATGTTTGAGGACAACCTGGCCTACGGAGTGAGTTCCAGGACAGCCAGTACTATACAGAGAAACCCTGTCTCGAAAACAAACAAACAAACAAACAAAAATAGCTATGAGTTATTCAGATCTATGATATATAAATATAGTTTTTTTTTTTTGAAAAATGATGCATTCGCCATACAAAGCAGTAAAGGTTTAGGTAATAGATAT